>JAVANC010000012.1:23303691-23391191 GCA_033319125.1 Parnassius glacialis
GAATACTTAATATTGATATAGGACGTTAGATAGTATGTTCAATGTTATTATTGTGTTATCTTTGTTGTAAGTGTATGTTATATATCTATTTGTATTTAAAATATGCACTTATATTTGTATATTCGCGGGTCTCAAACCATAGAAGCGTTTCCACAAAACCTTTTTTTACAAGACAGACAAAAAACTTAATAACTTTTCTTGTGATTGAGCCCGTCGTTTGTGTTTATATACACACTTCAGTTTCTATGGGATGATTGATTTAAGGTATTTTTCCTATAACACTAGTTTTTATTTCTTACGTTTATTTGGCATGACGGCAAAACGTAAAACTCCTTCAAAATTTGCCTAAAAATTCTTAGAATTTATGGACGTAAAACATTTCTTCTTAATTATTTATAATTGTACCAATAGTAATTTGAACCAAGTTGGTGATTTTAAATATTGCAGTTTTGGTATACAGAAACCTTCAAAATTAACGTTATTTCCGTGATTTAATAATTGTAAACCCTTTTGGCTTGTAATTAATATAGGGAACTGTTTGGTATCAAATTAAAAGTATAAACCATTTTGATCAACAAACGAGAAAAAAAAGCAAATGGTATTTCATTACACAATATCTTCTGAGTGAAAAAAATGAGAAGAAAAAATAAGCATTTAAAAATAAAATGTCATAAATCTGATTAAAATTATTTAAATTGACATAAAATCACAAACGTCTAAACTTGAACATATCGCACGGATGGGCCGGCTCGAACCGGGGTGGTACCACGACCTCACAGAAAACCATCGTGAAGTAGAGGTTTACCTCTGCGTTTCGCTTGGTGAGTGCAGTGGCCGGAGGCCCTTTTTTACTGGAAATGAGGCATTCCACCTTAGTCCTCACGGGTGACAACGCATCTACATTTTGATTTGTATAGAGGATAGATGTAGATGTCTCATGGGCCGCAGCAACCACTTACCATCAGGTGGACTGTGTGCTCGTTTGTCACCCTTATCCTATAAAAAAAAACCAAAATCTTAAAGAAACTTCTAAAAATTAAATTTTATGCATTATTCAAAAAAAAATTAAATAAAAAAAAATCGTTTTGAGAACAAATTTCAGATTTGAGATTGAAGGAACATGAGGTTTTCATAAACATGAAATTTCAAATCCTTAAAAGCAAAGAGATTTAAATATATACTTAAATGTCTTTGCTTAAAAGAAACGTATAGTCGCGAAACCAAGCATAATAACTTCTCTAAAGCATTATAAAAACACTCTAAAAGTTTCCAAAAATAAGAGCATAGGAAAAATTGCACAAGTAAGGAAAACTTAAGTAAAGGATACTTAAGTTATACTTACTTGTCTTATTCAGTTAATAAATAATCGTGGCATGCCTCATTTATGCAATTTGCTCTTAAAATTAACAAACGATAACAAATTAGCAATTCTTACTGCAATTACTGTGGTATTAAGTGTTATGTAAATCTTTTAGAAAGTATATTATCTTTTAATTTTTTAAATGACCAATTGCATAAAGAGGCATGACAAGAAAATATTCCTAAAATACACTATAATAATGAATAAATTTTTGTTTCTAAGTCGACTTCGTAATTAGATGCTCTTGTTGCAGCAAGTGTCGTTTTTGACAACAGGCGAATTTTCGTAATAGCTGTGGTAATTCTTTGGAATCGGCTCAATCTTTACACATGGTCATTGAGTCTTTATTTTTAACTTATTTTAATGAAAGTAGTACAAACTTGTTTCCATATAAGACGAATAGTTCGACCGAGTTATATATCTGCTAAATCTTACCTCCTTAATTATTTCCAGTAGTAGAATTTGAAGAAATGCGAATCGAGAACATCTTTTCTCATTGGTATTCATCTGAAGATTACCCATTTTAAAAGAGTTTCCACCCCTGGATATTATCGTGTTTCTACAGAGATATCTCGTAGTGGTTTGAATTTTTAAATTTTAAATAATCCATCACCTCAGTTTAATATGTTCTTCATACTTCCCCTGGTTCTCTTTCTGTTAAACTTCGGGTAAATGCTCAAACTTCAAGTCAAGTCTTTTCTCTGTTTGTGAAAATCTATATTTTTTTAAGGATAATTATTTGCATGAGTTTTGCAGATAAATCTTTTTATTAACTAATTTTTGTTAACATCACTATGGAATCATCCTCTTCTTGTTGACTTTGACTAATGGAGCTTACTGATCTGTCAATTTTGTATTTTAAAAGACTGTTGTATGTTGTCCATTATATATAAGATAATGATGTATTGGGTGACATTCTTTCAACATCTGTTGGAATGTAATTAGGGTATGCCATAAGAATCATCATTATCAAACTCACACACTGTTTCTGGTGGTGGATGGTGTTTCTAATATGCTTGGTCTTGGTGTATAAAGTGATGTAAGTTATCTACTTTGAACTGGAGAAGCTCTTTAAGCGGTATTTCGTTGCTTATTTTAGTTGTTTTGACATTGTTGACAAATGCGAGACTAAATAGAAAAAAAAATAGTTAAAAGCAACAAATTCTTTTAAAAGAATATTCAAGAATATTATTTATTCAATAGAGATTACAATTAATTCCTATTATTTTTTTTTTCTTTAAAACTGGTTCTGAAAATGATCCCTGTCCTGGACAAAATCAGCAATAAGCACAGCGCGAAAACTTTATAATTTATATTATAATAACAATTTTTCAACAGTTTTTGTTTCATAAATTCTTTCTGTATATTTTCTGGTATTTTGTTGTTTTAATAACTGAGTCTGTGTATATATTGGGTGTAGTTGACATGACTATGCGTCCGCGTTTTGAAGAAATCTTGAGACAGCGATACAAAAATGTGTATAAGTATGTACATACATCTGCAGTGATGACTAAGTATTCTCAAGATCGTGTGATATCGACGGCCGATAGTCAATGCAACAAGCAATAATATTACTCTTACGTCTACTATACGGCCATATGGCCTTAAAATAATTTCGGACTGTCTAGCTTACGACAAATTATATTTTGTAATTTATTAAAAAAGTAATAAGATAAAATTATAAGAAAAATTGAGATTACGTATTTATTATAGTAGAATCCAATGGTATGAAGAAAAAACATTTAAATTTCGATGTAGATTTTATTTTATAATGAAAGGAATACAGATTGCCCGAATCTTATGAAATTTAAGGCAAGCGCCTTTATTTCTTGTACTCTAAACTTGGAAGAAAACTATACATTTTTAAACAAGGTGAATAAAAAGTTTGCTGCGTTTTAAACAGGTAGCGGAAGTCAATTTATTTGTTGCGAAATAGGAAGCTACAAAAATTTATGAAATAAGATTGCCTTGGAAAAAATTTCTAGTGTGGAAGGAAGCGACGATAAATTATATCATAATGTGAAGGGAACTTTCGTAAACATTTTTAAATTATTTCTTCTGCTAGTATTAAATATGAAATGAATTTCAGTCATTATAATATTTCACCGCTGGTAATCGAGGTTATGTCTTTGTCAACAAATTGGAACGACTTCTTATCAATTATAAATCTGTTTTCTGTCCTTGCGTGTTGTATGATAAGATTTCTCTTTACATGCGTATGTACACGAGCAAACCGAATTCGATTTCCGTTAGCATTGATTATAATTTTGTTATCGAACTCTTATAAAACAACAATCGAATTTACAATTTTGTAACTTAGTCGTGTTAGGTTTAGTGGTGGCATTGATGATGCACCTAATTGTTGGAGGAGATTCATTTACAAAATTGATAAGTTAGTAATTTTCACTAAATACTAATACAATGCGTGAATATTAGCCAGGAAGTTCAGAGGTTGCGCTCGCTTACACACGTTACGAGTATTATGTTAGCGTTTTCTGTTAAAACTAAATGTATGAAAAACATGCTAGATCTAAACCTATTATAACGGATTAGGAGCAATAACAAGTTAGCAAGTCGCTATTCTGGCATTAATCGGTGACAATTTATTTTGTTGCCGCAAAACCACGCACATTTAAATAAACATGAAACTACGAGTATATTTATTTTTTCTTTGTAAGTTCATTCAAAAGTTAACAAAGGGGTGATCTCCCAACGAGTAAAGTGGGAGAAGCCAAAGTTACGTGTTGTAAATGAATAATTTGTTCATATTTTCTGCCGACGTCCAAAAAGGAGACGGTACTTAATTCGACTGTATGTTTTTTTATGTGTGTTACGTCATAACTTTGTACTGGGTGAACCGATTTCGATAATTATTTTTTTATTTGAAAGCTGGTACTTCTCATGTGGTCTTTTATGAATTTAATCAAGGTCAGACCAATAGTTTTTGAGTTATTTTTAATAACTTATATTGAAGTCAGGTGTACAAAATTTTTTATTTTAAATTATTTAAACCTATCATAGAAAATTAAAGGCCACAGTCATTGTTCGTTCCGTAAAAAGTTTCAACACATCAAATTTTTCGTCAAGAAAACGCTTATTATAATAAGTTTTTAGTCTTATTGTCATCATCATTTTTTAAAAAAATTAAAAGTTCTTATTTTACATTACAAGGAAGTCATATATGTTTAATTTGCGTTCAACGGCGGGAATTGCCATGCATTGAAAGTAGGCTAGTACGTTTGACTCAGAATTAGTCACTAGTCTGGATATTTTAGGTAGTTATGTTATTTTACAGGACAAAATGTTATGAAAGTGCAAGGATTCCTTAACTTATATTAACACTGTTTATTTTATATGAATTTTGTCTTTATTCTTGTGAACACTTTTGAAATAGATGCAATTTATAAAATTCTTGTGAGGTAAGCGAACAATACATATACATAGATTTGTTCCTAGGGAGTTATTAAAAAGCATTCTTTTTATTACAACCAACCATTTGGAAACGATAAAAACCTAAACGGCTCTCTATTGAAAGCTACGTTCTCATATTGTTCTCTAGCCCACATTCGGATGATTATCCTTGCAATATTTGCGTCTCATGTATCTCGTACTATTCAGAATTCGGAAAAACTAATCTTTTTTCTTGATATTTTAAAAAATTGTACTTCAAGACTTATTGGTGAACAAATGTGTGTAAAATGTGCAATTTTTGTTTTATTTGTTTTTTTTGTTATTGTTTTATTAATTTATAAAGATTCATCAAACTTTTAACAGAGCCACAGCTCATGTGACAGCCCAAGTAGCATGAAAGCAGTATACGAGTTTTTCTTTGCGCCCGAAGCAATTGGAAAATGTCTACCCCGTAGGGAGGCGGAAAATGAATTACGCATACACGGTATAACCACGATAGACCGGCTATCGTGGTTATGGGGGACTCACTGCCTACTGGGGAACCTAAGTGATACCCCCTAAAAACCGCCTTTGGGGACTGGCAACCAGTTGTTTAAAACTTCTTATGCCGTATCGGAAGCGACCATCTTATGGGGAAAGAGGGCGCAGGCGGCTACGAGCCGCTGAGGGAGTGCCTACGAAGGCAAATTAATTATGAATAACTTAATTAGAGTTGGCCTGAGCCGCCAGGAGGCAGTTCAGGTCGTTTGACAGTTTATTAGGCGGGTCCAAGTGAGAGTTTCTCGGCCTGCGGACGCGATAGCGAGAGGGGAGTGGGGCTGCATAAGTAGCTGCCTCACGAATAAGATGATTGGAGTCCGACTCTGAGGCTTTGAAGAAGTTCTCAGAGAGTTTTTTAAGAAATTGTTGAATTGTAGGGAGCTCTAGGTCCCGATGAAGGTCGGCATTACGTACGTACCAAAGTGCGTTCACAGCTCTACGACAAAAAAGGTTTTGAACTATTTGGAGTTCATAAATAATTTTAGGGGTCAGCGTGGGCAAAAATGGGGCCCGCGTAGGACATGACTGGTCGTATATAGACCTCATAAAGGGTACGCTTGTTTCTGAGGGATATATTACTGTGTCGGCCCAACATACTGTTGAGCCTACTCAGGTAAAAACGTGCGTGACGGGTTACTCTTTTGACGTGGAGCTTGAAGGTGGGCCTTGTGTCCAGAGTGACACCTAAATATTTGGCAGACGTATGCCAGGGGACAGGAGTCCCTAGCATACGTATTGGTGGAGTGTTTTTGAGACGGCGTCGTTGATAATCGAAGTGAACGGCGGAGCTCTTCTCCGGGTTCACATCGATGCGCCATTTTTTTAACCAAGCTTCTAGGTCATCAACTGACTTTTGGACCTTGTTAGGTTTGAAAGGTAGCGAGATACCTTTACAGTAGAGAGCAGTGTCGTCTGCGAAGAGGGAGAGCTGAACACCTTTCGACGGGATGGGAATGTCGTTGGTGAACAGGATGTACAGCAGAGGAGCAAGTACTGAGCCCTGAGGGACACCAGCTTTGATGGGGCGCTGTGAAGATAGCGTACTTTCGTGTCTAAAACGAAAGGTACGATGCTTTAGATAAGAGGCCACGAGACGTACTAGACGATCGGGGAAACCTATTTTGTACAGTTTGTAGATAAGGAATGTATGCCAGACTCTATCAAAGGCTTTAGCTATGTCGAAAAACACCGCGATGGTCTTATGACGACGAGGATAAAAACCGCTGAGGATATATTCCACAATACGGTGAACTTGTTGGGGACATGAGTGTTTCGCTCGGAAACCGAATTGACGGGGAATGATAAGAGGGTCACCGTCTGTGAGAAACAGATGGCGCCTCATGCGAGTTTGGATGACTCTTTCGAAGAGCTTGCCCATGGCTTTGAGGAGGCTAATGGGGCGATGACTGGAGGGGAGGTTGAGAGGCTTGCCTGGCTTGGGAATACCAATCACAGTTGCCTCTTTCCACGTAGTGGGAAAGTAACTAAGGTTGAAGCAGGCGTTGAAGATAATAGTTAAGAGGGTTAACACCTGCTCTAAAGTTATATTTTTAAATTTTGTTTTTAGAGCTCCTAAAATGGCAACAATTTGCTAAAGACCCAAAACGGTATTTCGAGGGTCTTATAGTCTTGGTAGCTGTACTATGTATGTTATGGATTCAAACATGCATCCATTGGTTGTTAGTAAGTTGTATAAAGTAATATTTCTATTACTTATGCTGTTAGCAGTTTTTTCAACATAACATATATTTCTCTTTAGATATACGTATAAAAGACAAAAAAACTTGTCTTGGGAACAGTGTTGCATAACTTTTATTTAGATATTTAACTTGATCTTCTAACTGCACCGAATCTTTTAATTTTTTCCACATATTGATAACAAATTAATTTTGTTTAATAGTACAATATAAACAGGTAATACATGTAAAATGGCGATATTATATCACTCATACAGATTTAAATTGTACTATAGCTTTTATTTATTTTTTTAGTGTTATATCATCCTCATAGACAAAAGTCATAAAACTACTGTATTTACAAGAAGTACAATTAGGCCTTAAAAATAAATTTTATAAGGGAGTTTGCATACACCTTTGTTCAGAAATAAGATATGAGTGATAGTATGAGAACACATATAGCTGTAAATTCAAGTGATAGTATGCGAAAAACAGCTTCAATGATAAAATCTGATTCAAGTGTTACAAAATACTTAATGTTGTATAATTGAGTTTTCATATTCTGATTAAGAAACCTAAGCTTACTTAAATCCCATAACACAGACTTTATACAGCCTGAGCTGTATAATAACTCATAAACCACTCTTATAAGGATACAACTCCTTTTAAATAATTTTATAGGCTTTTAAAAGAACTGTAAGTTCTATGCTGCTTGGGAGATCTAACAAAAGTAAAATTTGAAATGGATAACAAAACGTATATATCATATTATGTAACGATTATTACCTTTAGCTTTACAAGCATGTAATGAACAGTTGAGTCACATAATAGTAGGTATATTTGTCTATATGATCTTGAACGTAGATTTATTAGAATAGAATAGAATTTTTTCTTGATTAAAGAAAGTCATTTTTTATTTACCACATTATATACCATCAGTTTATAAATCTATGATATTGAACTACATTGCTGCTTTCTGCTTAGTATTAGAATGTTAGTAGGCAAACGTGAGAAAACTAAAAAAAAAAGAAATGCATAGTTGATAAATAAAATGTTAAGGACTTTCACTCTAGTAGCCTGCATAGATGGATCTCCCACTGTGTAAGTCGATTGCGAAAATTCGATGTGTTCTTATATGTATTAGTCAAATAATACAAAGACTTTGTATCACTAATTTTTAGATTGTAATATTGTTATTAAATAAAATAAATATACACCAACTAAAATTTCCATTATATTTTCCTTAAAGAATAATAATACAATATTAACATTGTTATTTTTTTCCAATTTTATTTTTTGTATTATGTAGCATTTTAAAAAATTATATAATGTAATAATCTTTGTGTAAGGGTAATTTATATAAATAACGGTAGCAATAAATAAGCAATTCTTCATAAAACTAATGGCTTGAGAAGGCAAGAAGTGGAGCGTAAATTCGTGATAAAAGTTATCAAATTGTCGTTAATATAGGAGCTTTAGTTAGCTGTTATTTTATATGAACACTATTAAATACGCCCGAAAAAAATCACATGATCGATATAAGTGTTGAAACTTTGGGATGTGTCTATATATTATACATTATATATGTATGTATTATATATGTATGTATGCAAAAATACTTTTATCTGTAAATATGCTATAAAACCACTTGGAAAATGACATTATTGGATTAATTCCGCTCTAAGTCAATTCTAATATGGCGTCCTTATTGATTTAATAGTTCAAAAAAATTAACTGGTAAAATATCTTCAAAACAAAAATATTTTTTGATTTCTCCTTATATTCGTATTCGTATTCGTATTTATTGGAATCGTTTTAGTAATATTAGATTTTTCATTTCACCAGAGTATTAATTAAATTCACTGTTGGCTGCATATTCATAATTTGTTTTTTAATACGAAGAATATTCTAATTGGTACACAATACCTCGTTGACGCCGCAAAGGGGCGAACCTTAATTTTTTTTAAAAATTACAGGACGGCATGAAAACATTTATTATTTCCAGCTACTAGCTTTTTTCTTTCACCTCTCCCGTAATTTTTTGAAAAATGAGGTTCTTCCCTTTGCGGCGTTTGCGACGAATATAATTAAAATGAACTACTATTTTATACGAATACATTACATCTACTTATTTACATATATCGATACCTTCCATGTAAATTGATGTATACCATAAAAATACCGTCAGGCGTTTTGACTGAAATCTATTCTAATTTGCATTATTTAATACATTCAAAGTGATAAAACGGCCCAAACACAATTTTTCCAAGGATTTGCTAGACGTAAATTGTTGTAATTTTCGAACGAGAACAGACTAAAACATTGTGTAGACTTTTGCAATGGTTTACGCGGTGTGCGGGGCTGAGAGAATCACCCGCTCAATTTTCGTACTGGTCACATACAACAGACCATATCGTATTCTCCATCAGCCTGCACATAATGTAAGAAGCGTTTAAATTCTCTAAAAATTAACTACGTAATTAGCAGTAATTCAAATAAGTAACAATGAAAATTCTGTTATAAATAGTAGAGGGCGTGGACTCTATGATATGGTCAATTATTTGATTACACAAAATAATAACTCCGAGACACCCATTAAAACTAACAATTTTTCTTTTGGTGAAATAGAACTAAACAGTTTATCACGATTCAAACGTCCAAGATATCACAGTTATGTTTCTTTCTGTATTATTTTATTCGTATTAATTACGTTAATTTAACTTTTTTGTGGTGACACCAACCTAAAATGTTCTATAGATTACTTACAAAAGTTTACGTCGTTGGGCGTACAATATTTTACGTTTACATTAAAAAAATGTTGTTGTATATAATAAATACCAAATTTAACTTCATAAGTTATTATTCAAAATTTTGTTGTATGATAACATACTATACGTATCTATTATTTATTTTACTTACATTCAATGTTGTAAGTCAAAATTATTTTCTATAATTGTGTCTTATAAGCAATAAAATTAAAACTTTATTACTGTTTCAGAGTCTCCATTATCAATCAGTTTTAATGAATCAGAACTGAATGAGTTGACAAATATAATAGATGGAGACTCTTTGAAGAATCAAAGTAGAATCTTTAACAATAACTCAGAAGTAGCCGATTCCAATACTGCAAATCTTGAAACACCCCACCCTTTCCCTACTTGTAGTATCAGTCACTTGGACTACGACTGTGATAATAATTATATACAAAGGAAAATTTATCAGCGTTCGATATTTCACCTCAAACCTCGCCAGCATGTCTTTCTAGCTGCTCAGTGTATACAACAATTAACAATAGTCCACTGTCAGATATTTCAAATAATAATCCAAGCACAAAAGACCGCCGTCGACAATCAAGAAAAGTTGAAACTAATTTTAGATAAAGACATTTTAATGCATGGATAGATAATAAGAGAAAGTGTTTACGTAATTTGTCAGGCATGTTACTTGACAAAGAAATTTATGTGAAACGTTGTTCGGTGAGCAAGGAAAGCTCAAAAGCACCTACTAAAGAACTCATTATTCCAGTAGAAATTCCTGATTTGCCCTAGTTTAAGGTGGGGTCTGATTTATTTGAATATAGGAAGAAATTTTATCTTATTTCAGTTGATTATTACTCTAGTTTTGTTGAAGTATAAAAATTAGAAAATATTACATCATAAGTGGTTATACGCAGTATGAAGGAAATATTTTCACGATACGATACACCTGAAATACTTATAAGTGATAACGACACTCAATATAGTAGTCACGAGTTAAAACAATTTAGTACAGATTTGGACTTCATTCACATTATATCCCTACCAAACTATCCATAGGCTTTTTTATAAACTAAGGGTGAACGAGCACACAGTCCACTTGACGGTAAGTGGATGCTGAGGCCTATAGACATCTACATTTATACTCGAATAAGAATCAAAATGCAGATGTGCTGTCACCCCTGAGGACTAAGATGGAATGCCTCGTTTCCAGTAAAAAGGGTCTCCCGTTCTCTACACTCACCATACGAAACACAGCAGAATTAAGCTGCTATTTTACGCTGATATTCTGTGAGAGCGTGGTCTTACCTCGGTCGAGCCGACCATTCGTACCACAACCACCCGAAACTTATGTTTAACAACCGAAGCTTATGTTTAACAGTGAACTTTGCTGTAATGATTATAAAGATATATTATATTATACATTTAAGATATATACATATATGCTAGTGGTAACCTCGCCATTGAAATTGTTAATTGCAATTTTAAGTGCTGATTTACTCCGTGTTCGTCTCTGAGAAATATGTTTCGAAGACATGTGAAATTTGCCAGCACATATTGAGGCAGCGCAGCGGACATTTCCTTGCCCTAAAACTCTCGCAGAAATGACAGAAGGACTGTGCCCAGCAGTAGGACGTATATAGGCTGTAACTTTAACTTTTGTATGGTAGTGGTAAGATTATCTCTGTGGCGAAATCAGTGCTACTATACTGTAAGTACCTAGTTGCTTTGTACTCGAAAACATTGGACAAAATGAATTTTCTCAGAAATGAGACCTAGCTAGATCGAATTTTCACCACTGTAAACTTTAAAGTTGTAATGATTTCTTATATTTTCGTGAAAACTACACATTAAGTGAAACTAATTTTTACGGATTTTATCGCGTTTAATTTAACTTTTTAATCCACGAGGTTTCGAGTGCTTTACAGCACCCATAGTCACAGGGGGGACTGAGGTGTTTGACGTCCCGATGTCATAGTTAATCCGGCTACCTTCAGCTTTTGAACATTAATTTTTGGTTCGATCTACGCAGAATGAACTTACAGTATCTTGAAGTCTTGCAGTGGTATGCTTGTGTTTGGATTTAATTTTATTAATTATAGGATCCCAAGCAGATGGCACCACACATGCATCTTCTCTATTGTAAGTAGGATGTTTTTTTTTTAATTTCAATAGCCTCGCGAATCATCCTTGGTAGGAATCGGTGTTCTTTTTCGAAGATTCGTGGTCTATCAAATCTAATGTAACGGTGGGGACGATCTAGAACATGTTCACACACAGCAGACTTCCTGGAACGTCGGTGCTTGAAGTCAGCTATATATTCTTTCACGCGGGTTTTAATAAAACTTTTGTTTGTTATATGTAAGAGAGACCACATTCACAATCCAGCTTGTACACTCCTGCATCTTGGAGAGGGATATGACACTTGACAGATGGTAAAAATTTACTAATTTTATTCGGCAGCTTGAAGTATGTTTTAATGAAAGCTCGCTTAGATGTAGCCAACCTTGTCTGTGACTCCTCTGACATAGGGTAGTACAGCAGGCACACGCTCGACTGTGGCCGGCTTCACTCGGTCACTGTGACGCAGGCGCGGCACTCGATGCTTGTTGTCTTGCAATACTTGCTCGACGTGCTGAAGCTCGGAGACCAGATGTTTTCTGTCACAGATACCTCGTGCCCTCTAAACAAAGATTTTCCCACGGTAGCTAACTGTGATGGATGATGATGCGATTCACCATTTAAATATCGGTTGGTATGTGTCTTTTTCCTATACACAGTATGACCAATAGTGTTATCAGGATTTTAGATGACTAAAACATCTAGGAAAGCTAAATAATTGTTTGCCTCTAACTCCATTGTGAATTGTATTTTAGAGTTTTTGGAATTAATGTGGTCTAAAAATGCAGTTACTTTGTCAAATGGTAAAATTGTGAAAGAATCGTCTACGTACCGCTTGTAGAATCTTGGAATTACAGGCGCAGTAAGAAGGGCATTCTCCTCGAAAACCTCCATGAATATGTCGGCGATTACGGGAGATACAGGCGATCCCATCGCTACACCATCTACTTGCTTGTAGAATTCTTTCTTCCACAATAAATAACCAGATGTGAGATAGTGTTTGAGTACTACTGCATATTCTGTAGGCATGTTGTTATCTTCAAGCTTCCTTGTTACAATTGAGATGCAGTCTTCAATATGTAAGCATGTTAATAGTGACTGAACATTAAAACTAACCACAGTTTAATTGTCAGCGAGGTGTAGGTCTTTTATCTCACTAACAAATTGGTAGGAATCCTTTGTGTGTTCTCTGGTGTGTTGTCTAAATGGTGACAATATTTTCCCTCCGTGACAATCGGTGCTGTAAAGCACCCGAAACGTCGGAAGTTAGAAAGTTAAATGAAACGCGACAAAATCCGTAAAAATTAGTTTCATTTAATTTCAAGGCGTTTTATTAATATATAAAGAATCGAGACTAATTCGACATCAATTAAAATTTTAATAGTACGCTCATTGTATAAACTGCTGCTATTAAATAAAATAATTGTTTATATATAAAATCTGTATTAGTAAATCAATAAATTACGCGTAAATTGAAAAAAAAATCTAACTCACACAGTCTAGTACTCAGGTAATACGTTCGATAAGGATACGGAATTTAAGGTTATTACACGAAACAGCTGTAGCACATTCTACTATTCATAAAGTACTACAGCTTACCTTATTAGTTAGGAGTCGCACATGACTTGCGAAATTTGTTCGTCTATATTATTGCGGCATATAAGATTTACTAGTAACATTATTGGTTAGCAACATTGCGGGTTTTGTTAAAATAATAATTTTCTAGCTACAAAAATCATCATCATCGTCATAATTACAGCCCTTCACAATTCCACTGTTAAATATGGTCTTCATACAAAGAATGCCACAATATACTGCTTGGAGCCACCTGCTTTCATCGACTTCCTGCATATCTTATCCGGTCGTCACTCAACCTAGTTGTGGGCTGCCCTACAATTTGCTTACTGGTACAAGACTGCCAGTGGTGATAGTGTCTTCTCCGTCGATTGTCCATTCTTCAAACTATACGCCCATGAAGCTTTAATTAGCTCAGCGAGTTGTGGAGAGGACAAGTCTACGAGTTTTTCTGTGCAATAAAATTCATAAAGAAGATATTCCCAGTAGAATCAGAGTAACTGACATAATCCAATGGATCAGTAATGTGAAATGGCAAAGAACCAGCATTACTTTCGTAAGAGCCATACGCTACGATAAGCCATTATATGCTACGATATACTATTATAAGCTGAAATTTTGTACGTGGTTGTAGCACGAATGGGTCGACTTGAACATGGAAGGACCCACAGAATACAAACGTGAAGTTGTAGTTAAGTGGTACTGAGTTTAATATGGTAGTGTAGAGAACCGGAGACCTTTTTTATTGGAAACGAGGCATTCCAGTTTGGCCATCAGGTGTGATAACGCATTCTGCATTTTTATTCGAAACCGAGGATAACAAGGCCACAGCGTCCACTTACCTTCAGGTGGACTGTGTGTTTGTTTGTCACCCATGATATATATAATAATGCAAGATGTTTCTAATTGCCTTCAGTATAGCAATTCATTAATTACTCGAACATGAATAATACTCAAAGAATGACAAAGTGTGCGTCTGTTGTACGCTGTAATCGGTAAACGTTCGGATTCTTCACTCGAGTTGACTGATAGATAAACAAACGTGAAATGGTCAAAACCAAGGTTGTACTTGTGTATTCTTTTTTACTTTTTTATTTTAAGCAACATTAAATCTACACAAGGATTTTCTCATGTATCGCATGGACAGTTTATATACATTAATTTCACAAGCACGAGCCACCAAACCCGGAATAATTATTTGTAGGCCATACAAATACTTGTTCCGTGCGGGATTCGAACCCGCGGCCCTTAGCGCTGCAACTCATTGCTAATCCACTGCGCCACGAAGCCGTGAATTGTATTGTAGTAAATGTATTTAAATTATCTTTTCATTGCCCGTGCAACGTAGTTATATAAAATAATATGCACATTTATTTAATGTTACTATTTTCCCGTATTCATAACGATATCTTTTAAAATCTATAACGACTTTCAAAATCATCGGTATTATTTTTCGTCATTCAGTGTTGATCTTATATTGTAGGTTAATCCTCTCAAGAATATATTTATCATATACTTTTTCGCTACTGTATTCCATCGCAAATTTTCATACAAAACAAATAAGAAGAAAATTTTACTCATCTTCGGGTCACTGTTAAAAAAATAGAGGATGAATTATACATTTTACAAAAATAGTAAAATCCATTGTTAAAATTTATTAAACAGTTAACTATAATACCAGAGTTTAAATGGCCTTAAATAAATATATTTTTTTAGGTTTGCCTTAACATTACTTTTTCTAGTTGTTTTTTTTGTGGTGAGCTCTATTTTATTTTTTAACAAAATAATAGTGTTACTTTTAACGCCTGTATGCTTATAATATAAAATAATAAAAACATTTCATGAATTTGGCACCGGGCACAGACATAATATCTAATTAAAATAGGATCAGATGTTGTGGTAAGGTCGTCGTAGCCGCTCAGGCGATACCGCTTTATTTTTGGTTTCAAGCCAACTATCCTATATTTAAATTATAGTTGTTTAGTTACATACTCTTGATAGCGTTATCTCATTGTAAGTTACATTCTTGTTAAGAAGCACTCTGAATTTCTTTATAAATTCATCAATATTCAACAAAACGGTTGATTTATATAGGATGTTAAAAATAAAGAAGTATAAAGTATGTATACCAAAAAATCTGGATGTGCTCGGTACAGCAAGACTGTATATTATGCTGGCGCACTACTTTCAATTTTACAAGGCACAAGTCCAGCCTCACATGGAATGTTGCACTCATCTCTGATCCGGGGCAGTAACATTATCAGTATCAGTACACTTATGCTTGATTTGTCGGCTACCAAATTTCTTACGATCAACTTGATCCTCTTAATCACTTACCATCAAGTGAGCCGTATACCTGTTTGCTCTTCTATGAAAAAATGAAAAATACCGAAAAGTATCAGATAATAGATCACTCTCGTTATAACTCATTGGGTGACTCTGAAATTCTCAACCAATACTAAAAAAATGTCTACTATGAACGTTCCCATGGGTCCTTTTAAGAAGCAATATACGCGTATAAAAGTTTATCTGACCGGATGGTTTTTTTATAGAATCAGGGTAACAAACGAACACACAGTTTACCTGATGGTAAGTGGAGACTGTGGCCTATAGACATTTATATTTATCCTTGATTAAAAATAACAATGCAGATGCGTTGTCACCCCTGAGGCTTAAGATGGAATGCCTTGTCTCCAGTAAAAAGGGTCTCCGGTTCTTTACACTCACCATACGAAACACAGCACCATTGAGCTGCTTTTTTACGCTGTTATTCTGTGAGAGCTTGGTCCTTCCCCGGTCGAGTCGACCCATTTGAGCTACAACCATAATATGACAGCAGCATTTATTTATTGGACATTTTACTATAGTTGTACTTACCATGTATGACACATGGTAAGTACAACTTTAGTAACTCTCCGTGTTCATTTTAAAACCATATCGCTTTGAAGTACTAAGAAGAAGCCCATGATTACCTATTAAAGTAGCGCTAAGGGCTACCTGTAAGACATGCAGGAAGTTGATGAATGCAGCAGGCTCAGGACTTTGCTTTGTAGCACTCTTTGGGAGAGGCTAATGTATCGCAGTGGACTTGTGAATGGCTGTAATGATGATGATGATGAAGGGGTTATTACGTAAGCTATAAAGCTATTTTCGCTTAGCCATATTAAATTAAATGTATCTGAAAAGTGAAGTGAAATTAGGCTAGTTATATCTATTGTAGAAGTCACAACCAGAGACGGAGAAAACGTTCTGAAGTGAAGAATATACTTATGTTAACGCATAGGGAGGCTTCTCTGAAGGCGAGAATACGAGTATTTAGCTTTGTTCTTAGCGAACAGTGAGCCTGGAGATTACTGGTCTGACGAAAAATACTATCAGTATTGATAAGAAAGAAGAACACAAGATTTATCAAGTCAAAACCTAGTTTCTTGGATCATGAGAATTTAAGTTTATAATTATTAGAATACAAAAGTGAGAGCAAGCAAGAGAGAGGTCCCAAGCTGGTCTCGGAATTATAGGTACCATGTTTATGCGGGATTTATAGTAGAACAGGAATATAATGTACGAATGTGTGCGCAAGCACAGGTGCACATGTACACTTTCTATTCCCTCGTTCACATAAGCCCGATAGAATGGCAATCCGATACGACCAGAGAGAGATCAGGCGCGGTAGCAACGGCTTTACGTGCTTTTCCGAGCAAGTAAAACACCGCTAACTTCCTGACTCTGTAATGCTATTAAAAATTTCGTGAGAAAGAAATCCAAAATATATTTGCCCGACCTGGGATTGAACCAAGATCCTCATGATGAATAGTTACACTTACTACCACTGGACTATTGAGGCAAGCAAAACAGGGGCAGAAGCCCCGATGTTTGTGTAATTAAGTTAAACTGCTTTTAATACTTTAAGGGTGTATTTAGTTTATAGGATATAATATATAGTATATAAATAGACCTAACGAACCAAAATGAAAGAAATAGAAGCTACTTACACACTGAGGCACTTCTGAGACACTACAACACTAAAAAAAATATTTACATACTATGAATATGTTGTGTATACATCAAATGCATTTGAGGTCTTAAATCGTTTTTAAGACTGACTTGGCGCATAGCATTTTTGCACTTTAGGCAAATGAGTTGCAGTTGTTTCAGCTTCTTCGATAAACTTAGGTGATTACGTTTCGGCTAAGCTAGGCATGGACCTATATAGAAGAAATTAAAACTTTAACTACGTTATTCTAAGCAAAATCCAACCTTAGTTTATTATACACAATAATTTTTAATTTGGATAGCGAAAATAATACGGTTTATTAATTTATTTCTAATTGTGGTCCTTTAATGGCGATCATTAAAATTAATGACGTCTAAAAAATCCATAAATGATCTATCGTATAAGGGCATTTACCTTAAATTTTACAGTACACGAGCAGCCTAATTTTGAAGTTTCTTCTTTAGCAGCGTTGTGTACTTTTCTTGTAATGGGTAAAAATTTTTAAACTCGCGTCAGGACACGTGACCTGATCGAAAATTCGTAAGACGGACAGAGAGTAGATAGCCGGCGTGACGTAGGAGAGGAAGTATCCCCCTCTCTTTCTACGGCGCGGCGAAAATGTTTGCCTGCGCCTGCTGTTTCGTTTAGGCGGCGCAGAACGCTTGCGCGAACGTTCGTGTGTGTGATTTTTCTGAGAGATAAACTTTTTAATGTATTATAAATTGTCATGTTTGTGTACGATAGCGCAATAAATAAATATTGTATTCTACCACATGAATAATAGTACTTTTATACTGATAATTAAAGCAATTCGTGCAAAATTATTCCCTAACCATTCCAAAATATCAAAAATGCACAACGTTTATATTCAAGTTTTCATTTCTGCCGGCACTCCCGGAGTGCAACCCGTCGTTTTTCTTTCTATATATCGACACCACTGTAACACTCAGTCTGCCAACGCCCCATGCATAATAATTTAGTTCTATCATCTAATATATAAAAATTAATTGTATGTTTGATCGTATCTTATGTGCTGCCATATCGTTCATCAGGTTGCGGTAAAACTTTGTCAATTTATTGCTTGCACTTGCGGAAGGTTATAGGTATGGTACAATTAACTTACAGTAGGTGGCACGTATATCGTACCGAAGAATTTATTTGAAAGTTATATTTAATTAAATTTCTGATGCATTATAATTCCTTATTTAACAATATAACTCTTTCGCTTTTGAAACATTACTTCAACAATTATTTTTTGTGCGGCAGCAACGCACGGGGATTAGTTAGTATGAAATAAAAGTCGAGGGCTATGGGCCACAACAGCCACTAACCATTAGGTGAAATGTGTGCCCGTTTGTCATTGTTATTCTAAATGAAAAAATGCCATAGTGCTTTTTTAACTACGTTTTTTTGCTAATGATTTTTTCTAATTTCATCATCAAATTTCCTTCAATGTAATTTTTTAGACTTTTTTTAGTCATATTGATAGACCCAGAAGCGGGGAGTTTATGCAGGTAAGTTATGTATTTACCTGCAGAACCCAACCTTCATTATTAACTCTTTTTAATAACTACTAGAATACTAGAATAGAAGGGGAGTTGGTAGAACAAGTAGATGAGTTTGTGTATTTGGGATGTGTGTTTAGCAAGGATGGTAGATATGATAAGGATATAGAACGACGAGTGAATGCAGGACATAGAGTGAATGGGGCTCTACACTCTATTGTGAAAAGTCGGAACGTGTCCAAAAAGGCACGTATGGCAATTCACAATGCTGTGTTAGTGCCTACTTTAATGTATGGTAGTGAAAGTTGGGTGTGGCAGAAGAAGCACGAGAGTAGAATAAATGCTGTAGAAATGCGGTCATTAAGGAGTATGTTAGGGATGAATCTGAATGACACAGTGAGAAATTGTTTAATAAGACAAGAGTGTGGTTTGCAAGATGATGTTGTGACCAGGATTAAGAAAGGAATGCTTCGGTGGTTTGGTCATGTAGAAAGAATGAACGAGGAAAGAGTGACAAAGCAAATTTATGTTGCAGAAGAGAACGGCAGGGTCGAGAAGGGACGCTCTAGACGAAGGTGTATCGACCAAATCGGCGATACATACCCTTAACCGACGAGCGTGTATGCGTAGATATATGGATGTAAAGGAGGCGAGAGATATGTGTCAGGATCGCGCCAAATGGAAGTCCGTAGTCTCTGCCTACCCCTCTGGGTGACAGGCGTGAGTGTTTATGTTATGTTATGTTTAATAACTACAACTAAGTATCTAAACATGTCACAACTCCACGGGTTGACAGGTACATAATGCCTATAGGCGTTAGGTTAACACTTTGTATCCTTTTTTTAAAGGGTAAAGCAATGAAGGTATCAATAAAAATACATAAGTAGTGAATTAGCTTTCACCAATATTTTCTGACTTTGCTGGGAAAATAAATCTTTCAAAGGAGTGGAAGACAGATCTCAAGAGAATTATTTTATTCCGGTTACGTTTTGCTTTCTGGAATGACAATAGAATTACTAAGGCGTGGTAATACTCTTTCTTTCAATATATTATTATCTTGCAGAAGTGATAAGCCAAAGAACTTGCTCCATTGATCTCCATAGATGGATAGAAATTTTCCATTCCTCGAAGTACAACATCGGCGAAAGATAAGTCTGTAATGTATATTATGGGATGCAAAAAAGCACTAAATGTCATAGCACTCTGTCATCATTCATAAACACACCGGTAGTAACGCGAAAGTCATTACTTTCGCGTTACTACCATTGTAACACATTAAGTAGTATCGTAATTCGGATCAGGCAGTGGTCAGAAGAGTCAAGAGGCACATCACTGAAGCCTGAAAGCAGTTTGTATACATGTCAGATAAAGGTCCGTAGGGATGTGAACAGTGGTAGAGCCACGCGGCAACTTTTGCTGTCGTACGAATGGGCCGGATCGAACCGGGGTGGTACCACGACCTCACAGAATACCAGCGTGAAGTAGAGGTTTACCCCTGAGTTTCGCTTGGTGAGTGAAGGTGGCCGGAGGCCCTTTTTACTGGAAATGAGGCATACCATCTTAGTCCTCACGGGTGACAACGCATCTGCATTTTGATTCGCAAACGAGGATAGATGTAGATATCTATGGGCCGCAGAAACCACTTACCATCAGGTGGACTGTGTGCTCGTTTGTCACCCTTATCCTATAAAAAAAAAGTTTCACAATTAAAAAAAAAAATTGCGCAATGAAAGTAAAATATTTTATTGCGTAAATTTTATTTTTACTATTTTTTTTTGATATTAAACAAGTAAATGCGCTACATAAGTTACTAGTACATAGTGTAATGTGCGAGTAAACATTCTATCTTAATCCGACAAAGACATCTTGCAATCTTAGTTCTCTTTTCTTCCTCGTCTAGTTTTTATTAGCTGGTCGGTCATAATATTATTATAGCGATTAAAAATGTGATTTGCATTTTTGATATTTCAACAGTGGTAGAGCCACGCGGCAGCTTTTGCTGTCGCACGGATGGGCCGACTCGAACCGGGGTGGTACCACAACCTCACAGAAAACCAGCGTGAAGTAGAGGTTTACCTCTGCGTTTCGCTTTCCTTTAAATCTTTCCTTTAAACCGCACGTAGAGACCCTTATAACCAAACTCCGAAATTAATCTTTATTTTTAAAATCCTAATATAATCTGCTGACCGAAAGATTAATTAGAATATTAAAATGGTTTACTACGCATTATGTCAATCCCTAACCGAAACTGCCAAAATCGTCTAATTGAAGTAGAGAGGGAACAGCGCGCCATACTTAAGGTAAGTGCTGGTCTACCATTCCGATTCCCTACTAGACCTGATATATATAGACACCTTATCTTGTATATATAACCGAAAACCTTTTGACTTTACTTAAATAATCCCGAATCCAAGATATATCTACTCACAGCCGCCAATTCCATACTCGCAACAGACATACACATATTAAAATATTTACACATTTACACTCACAATAATCGCTTCGTTCATACGCTTAACACTCACACGCTTATTGACACTTCACACCAACTTATACAAACTTGATGATTTCTTCAACATTTCATACTTAATCTCTATATCAACAGCTTTTATTAGTTTTAATTATGCCACAAATACTGTCCACGGGTTGGGGCTCTGGTAACCTGGTACAAAGGTTTGTTTTTACAAAAACCTACTTCAAGCACCAGTCTTTCACAAAGCTGAAACATAGTTTTGGCAAGTTATTAACTCTAAGAGTACTATTTGGGAAGAGAGAATAAATTATTGTTGGTATTTAAATAGTTTTCTTTATATTTAAGTATTTCTATATAAATAAAAAGCTAACTAGATGGAAGCCTTCGGTAGGGGTACCAAACGGCCGATGGTTAGAGGGAAAGGGAAAGAAACCGGTGGACGATGCGGGCAGTATCGAGGAGCACTGCCTTCTGCTTTTGAGCCCGGAGCGGTCCGCCACGGAGTCCCAGTCACCTCAGAGGACCTGAGAGGCTGATTGTGATTAACCCGTTCGCAGAAACGACTACAGGTATAATTTCAATCGGCAGGTCACCCTACATGTCGGTCACCTCGTGAGCCAGGTCCAGATGTATTGTTCGCTTATGTGTTTCGGCTTTCACGAGGTTCTCATCATACGGTAATGTCGACCGACCAAAAATATTCTTGACTATGCCCGGTCCATCAGCGCAATATCAGGCTTATTCGCAAGAATGGTCCTGTCTGTGATGATGGCCCGGTACCCAGTAGAGCCTGACGCGGTCATTTTCGAGCACGGCTTCCGGCATGTACTTATAATAAGGCAGTTTCTGATCCACGACATCGTATTTCAGAGCGAGATCCTGGTGTAAAATCCTGGCTACTACTTGTGCCTATGCAAGTACTCAGAGTTGGAAAGCGCCGAACAACCAGATATGACATGCCTAAGTGATTCACCGGGATGGCGACAAGCTCGTCTCGACATCTGTCGAGCTTGTTGCCATATAATAATTATTATAATTACCTTCTCGCCTCTTTTACATTCATATGCCTACACATCCATGTCCCTCGGTTAAAAGATATTTTTCTAGTATTGGTGAAATCCGATACATTCAATAATTAACTTCAAAGGACTGAAAACCTTTACGATTTGATGTAAGAAGATACAAAGGAAATCAAAAAAATTAATACGAATAAAACGTACATTGATTTTATAATTTCAATCAAATAAATATGACAGTGAGTGCATTTAGTTTTACTGAATCTTATTGAAGCTTGTTCTGTGGAGGCGTGTGTATTAATAATATGCTTCGTTTGCACCAGAAACTTGAAAATTATGCGTCTACACGTAATATTCAACATAAAATTTCATAAATCTATTAGGTCTGATGCGAAAAGGTGAAAAGCTATTAACTAGTGTCAACAAAACAAATGAGTACGTGTACGTGACTTACGCGAGATAATATTTGACCAAAAAATGCTTATTTAATTTAAATTATAATTTATGATATATATATATATAATATATATGTAGATCCATGCTGCAGCTATATTAAAAGTATAGTTGTAGCACGAATGGTTCGGTTCGGCCGGGGAAGGAGCACGCTTTCACAGAATACCATGGTAAAACAGCAGCTTAAAACTGCTATGTTTCATATGGTGAGTGTAGAGAACCGTAGACCCTTTTACTGGAAAAGAGGCATTCCATCTTAGTCCTCACGGGTGACAACGCATCTGCAGTATGATTCTTTATTGAGGATAGATGTCTATGGGACACAGCAACCACTTACCATCAGATGGGCTGTGTGCTCGTTTGTCACCCATCACATAAAATAATTCTTGGTAAGTAAATATTTAATAATTAATAGAATCGGCGTTACTTTGCGAAAATCCATTATAATGCGGTTGTTATAAACTAATTTGCTTAATTCCGCGTAAAGAAAGAAAGAAAATGATGTGTCCTGCCCAGTTTTAAGGGGATCTCCTACCCTCCCTTAATCGCGCGCATTATACCCGTCGCCGTCAATCCCAGCACTTCCATCCCCAGCACCACCATACTAGGCACGACACACCACTCTCGCAAATACGACACGTGTTTCGCCTCTACACGAGGCATCCTCAGATGAAGTAGAATCTGCGTAGGCTGGCCGCTAAGTGAGCGGCGAGCCGAAACTACTGCTATTTATACGACTTGCTGACGCAACCGCGCTCCACTTACGTAACCAGCGATTACGACATGCGATCAATCACCACCTTACGTACGCAGATATTTGCTGTAAAATTAACAACAGACAACTGCGAAACGTCCGCCTACCCTCCAACCACGCAACCAATCGCTGGCCACTGCACCGTGAGGGTGACAAACGACCATGTTGCGAGGCTGCATATTATCAAAGAGCAGGCTTAAATATGTTTAAGAGAAGCGAGTTGGAAACATTTGTTCATTCAGCAGTGCAACGTTACCGCTATTATTTTTTAATATCTCTAAATGTTCCAGCACACACAGTCGTAGCCCTTTATTACAAATATGTAAGACTTTAAAGGATTGGCCATTGACTAGACTGTGTCCCGTGTCCAAGATATGTTTGGCAAAATGTGATTTATCGGGACTAAAATTTCTGTACGCGGCTAAATGCTTTTTATAACGTGTTTGGAAGTTGCGACCAGCCTGACCCACGTAAACGGCGTGGCACTCGTCACAAACAAGTTTATCAACACCAGACTTTAGACGAATATTTAACTTATCTTTATAATTACAGATATTTCTAAGTGAATTGTTTGTTTTGAACGCCACGATAACACCACTCTGTTGAAGAGTATTAGCTATTTTTTCAGATATGGAACCTAAGTAGATTAAACTGCCAAGATATCGACGACCACTTTGAAGATTAACTGCATATGGAGAATTGCGTACGACAAGCTTTTGTTTCTTTTTAATTACATTGTCAATGATATTCTTTGAATAACTTTTAGAGACCACAGTTTGATAAATTACATAAAGCTCTTTTAAATAATTTTCTTTTCTTAATGGCACAGTAAACAAATGATAAATATAACAATAAAAAGCGGCTAATTTATGTTGCCACGGATGACATGACGACGCAGGAATAACTGTGTCGGTATGAGTTGGCTTTCACTAAATTTAAAATTCATGTAACGAGTTCTACGAGACAAACTTCTTCGACTTCGTTCGAGACAAAATCTTGTTCCAATTCAAGCTTAAATTTAAGTTTGTGTGTTTTTTCGTGAATTTTATTAATTTTACTAAGGAAAACATCCAGTTGCCTTCTTTGCCAGTCCAGAAAATGATTATGTCTTCTACATATCGATAATGGTATAAGATATTTTGATTAAAAACTGTATTGTTTTTCAAAATTATCAATAAAAATGTTCGCCATAAGAGGAATTAGACGGGAAACCATGGTTAGGCCTTCTTTTTGTAGGTAGAAGTGGTCATTAAAGTGGAAATAGTTTTGTTTCATACAGAGAGAGGTAAAGTTTAGAAGATCATTTGTTTCCCCGGGATGTAGACGACGTTTACTAAAGAGATCTGCGAGTATACGCAAACAGTCTGGAGATGGTACATTTGTGATAAGATTATCAACGTCTAAAGATAATAACATGGATTTAGGAGGAATACGAATATCTTCAATCTTGGAAATGAGATCTTAACTATTTTTAAGGCTGTAAGTTGGATTGAATCCAGATTTCTCCCGCAGCAGAAAGTTTAACTATTTAGCAAGGAAATAAGCTGGTGCTAGGTATATGATATAACTGGACGAATAGGAACCTGTTCTTTATGTATTTTAGGTAACCCATATAAAATGGGTGCTTGAGGATTCATTGGAACGAGACTGCTGCGAGACACGTTATGGTCAGGAAAAACATATGATGACTTTTGTATACATATTTTAATATCAGAAATAAACTTTTAGGTTCGGTCAGACTCTGTCCGGGAGCTGATTTAGCTGATATGGAATTGCAGCAATCAAACAACCTGGACAGTAAAAATGTGTATTTAAATAAAAATATATCTTGTGAGAGGCGTGTCGCACGCCGTGCAACCGCTGTAGCTCTGTTGTAGTTTTGTTCGCGGCGCCGCACCGCTCGCGCCCCGCAGCCCGCGCCTCGCCGCCGCTGGTGCAGATCACGTGCCGTGCGCGTGAACAGACTCCCCGCCTTGGGAACCTTGGTTACCAAGAGACTTGTCCTCTGGGTTGGTAGCTGGGAGCAGGCAGACCCTGCCTAAGGCCCTCTGGATTACGCCACGCGCAGTCGTGAAGTCGGATACTCGGGTGATGCCATCTGCCCCTGGATACAGATTCTTAACTCGTCCCAAACGCCATCGCATGGGGAGAAGGTTGTCGTCCTTGATAACGCAAGATCGCCCTCTTTGAGTGTTTTCCTCTGCTCTCGCCACTTAGTCCGCTGCTGCAGCTCGCTTAAATACTCTTTATGGAACCGGTCCCAGAAGTTCCATTTAATCTGTACCAATCTTTGATATCTGTTTGGACAATTCGTAACAGTAGGTGGTTCTAGTAAAGCAGTCAGTGGCCGGCCTATGAGGAAGTGCCCTGGAGTCAGAGGAGTCATATCAGATAAGTCTCACGTTAGAGGAGCTAACGGGCGGGAATTTAGGATCGCTTTGATCTGAGTGAATAGTGTCGTAAGCTCCTCGAACGTAAGATTCGCGTTCCCTATTACATAATATCATTAATAACTTTGCTGAACGGATTCCAGCCTCGTTCAACCCCCCCCCCCCCCTATTGAGGGGAATAAGCGGGCGAAAAATGAAATTTAATGCCCTAATCGTTGTCAGCCTCACTGACAGAACTTTGGCTTGCTCGAAACATTCTACCCAGCTCATTATTGGCACCCATAAAGTTGGTACCATTGTCACAATAAATGCCATGAGGATTGCCACGACGCGAGATAAATCTACGCAAACACATTAAAAATACTTCAGTACTCAGACTACTAACTACCTCCAACGTTAATGCCTTAGTGCTTAGACACGCAAAAAGACTAAGGCAACATTTGGATACCTTACATCTTCTGCCCTTGCGGTCTACGATTGAGAAGGGCCCGCCAAAGTCTACGCCTGTCACGAGGAAGGGATAGGTAAGAGTGACTCGAGGAGGAGGTAACTTACCCATTATAGGCTGTATTGAGTTACTTTGAATACGAACACACACGGTACATTCACTAAATTTACTGCATGCAAGATTACGTCTACCGATGGGCCAATATTGATCTCGTATAATGCTAAGTAATAATTCCCAGCCCACAATGTTTATGACGGACATGTTCTTTCTGAAACAACAGTTTCGTAAAGTCAGTACGTGCACATAATAAAATGGGATGTTTTTTAGAATACTTACAGATTTTTGAATTCTGACAGAGTTTTGGATTCTGTCTCCAACCCTAATCAGATCCTGCTTATCTAAGTAAGGGTTTAGTGATAAAATTCTTGATTTATGATTTACCTTTTTATTGTTTTTTAATGATTGCACC
Source organism: Parnassius glacialis (assembly GCA_033319125.1). Classification (NCBI taxonomy): domain Eukaryota; kingdom Metazoa; phylum Arthropoda; class Insecta; order Lepidoptera; family Papilionidae; genus Parnassius; species Parnassius glacialis. Next base: position 23,330,633 of record JAVANC010000012.1, read on the forward strand.
TCATCTGGAAAGGAATCGCGTTGGCAGGTTTTGATAAGGGTCTGAGTAGCCCTATCTATTTCATCGTTACTTAAATCACCACTAAGCCTCGAATCCTTCCTTATTTTACAATTAGTGAATAAATCTTAAGATATATTCTACCACCTGGATCAATTGTTGAAATTTCGAGAACCTATCAAAATCAAATGAAGGCTCAACAGACACACAACATATATTTACTTTGAGCTCCGGTAGCTCAACATTTTCTATAGGAGCGCTTGGCTCTACCATAACTCTAAATCTTGAAGCTTGCTAGGGCTGACTCCTCGAGAAGCCAAGTCTGCCGGGTTACTATACGTTGAAATGTGATGCCAGGAAGATTTGTCAGTCAGTTTATGAATTTCATTTACTCGATTGTAAACAAATTGCTTTAGATTACTAGGATTGGTATTTTTAATCCATCCAAGCACAATTGTAAAATCACTCCAAAAATATTTTTGATCAATCTTTCGACTGGGTGACTGACAAACCTTTGTACTTAACTGAGCATCAAGCATGGCCGCTGCCAGTTCGAGCCGCGGTATGGTACTGGGCTTCAAGGGGGCAACCCTAACCTTGGTGCATAATAACTTGACTGATACGTTGTCCTCTTCATCAGTACAACGTATAAATACACATGCTGCAAATGCAATCTGAGAGCTATCGACAAAACAATGTAATTCCACTGACACTGAAGTGTCCAACGATGGATGCAAGACGTGGCGTGGAATATTTATAGCTTTTATTTGTTTTAAATTATTTGCAAAGTCACTCCACACTTTCGATACATCGCGGACACCAAATCATCCCAGTCCATTTTACTTTGAGACTCCCACAACCTTTGTAATAGCATTTTAGGAACAATCGTATAAGCGCTTAGCAACCCTAGGGGGTCAAAAATTTTGCATGTTGCTGCAAGAATCGTTCTCTTTGTGAACGGCTGCTCGATCTGAAAGTCGACTGAAAAATACAGCTTATCCTGTAAGGGACACCAACTCAACCCCAGCACTGACGATTGATTCTGTAAATTAGAGTACTGATCATTTGCCTGGGATAAATCCTTTTCAGTAATAATATATAAATATTAGTTCTAAATTTTCTAAGTGGCAAGCAAGCCTCAGCTTACTTATCGACCACTGCATCACGTAAGTATTTGAGTTCTGTTTTGTTATCACAACCGGTTATAAGATCGTCACAATAAAAATAGTTTTTTTAAATATTAGCTACTCGTTTGTCTGAACACTCCGTCGATAACTGAACTAAACATCTGGTGGTCAGATAAGGGGCCGATGCTGTCCCATACGTTACAGTATTGAGCTGTAATGTTTGTAACTTTCACAGTTAGACTTATATCTGTGGTGTGTAAAGAGTCGTGTTTACGTCAAAAAGGACAAAGAGGACCAAAGTGATGAAGACCGTCACAGTAAAATTATTGCTGCGTTCAGGGAAGTCAAAGGTGCTCAAGCACAGGTAGTAATTGGAAAAAATAATTTAAGAAAACGTACTCGTCTGTGCATAGAGACTATGAGAGGCGCGGCCCTAGCTATTTGACCGTTCGCCAATCTTCGGGAGCCCTCGGCTGCGCGGGATCAATCGGCTCAGTTTTCCGACACCGTGAAGCCGCTCGCACGCGTTCTAATCCGCTACTTTGAATTTACGTTGTGAATAAACTGTTATTCAACACGTGATGAGGTTTTTTTCATTTTGAGGTACCAAAATTAGATATTGGGACTACTTGCGTCATTTACTTTAAATAGTTTATTCCATTTTTTTAAATACGCCATAATAATGAAAGTCGTCGTATATGTCTTTGAGAAGCAAAAATATTTATTATGACGATCCCAAGCCCGTTGCAACTTAAGCATTAGTAGTATGCGTTTCACTAAAAAGGTAAACAGTAGGCAAAAACATAAGAAACTAAAATGTGAATTGAATCACACACACAAGTCCGCGGGTACGCGTAGTTGCTGCTTATAAATCACATTTAATTTGGGATAATTTCATATAAAAGTAGCCTTATTTACTCGTATTTAAAAAAAATATCGGTATATCTCTATTTAAGAGTATGCCATTATTGTCGACATCATTACAGCCCATGACAAGTCCACTGCTGACATAGACAACTTAGGCCTCCCCTAAATAATGCATGCATGGACCTGAGCCAACTGCAACCATCGACTTCCTGCATGTCTTACCAGGTCGTCACTCCATCTAGTGTAGGGACGCCTTACACTTTATCCGCCAGTACGAAGCCGCCACTCGAGATCCTTTTTTACCCATCGGTTGTCGATTCTTCGAGCTATATGGCAGGCCCATGGCCACTTCAACTTACTAATCCGTTGGGCCATGTCGGTCACTCTGGTTCTACTGTGTATATCCTTATTTCTAAGTTTAACATGCAGAGAAACCCCGTGCATAGCCCTTTCCATAACTCCCTGAGCTATCTTGAGCTTCCTCATACGGCTAGCAGTAAAGCACCACGATCTCAGATCCATAGGTCATCACTAACAACATGCACTGGTTGTAAAGTCACGTTATCAAGTTTTGAGGTATACCTGACGAGAATGTGTGCCGTAATTTCCCGAAAGCTGCCCAGCCGAGTTGAATCCGCCGATTGATCTTTCGGTCGAAGTTGCACTTACCTAGTCGGACTATTTGTCCCAGGTAAACATACTCGTCAACAACTATTTATATATTTGAACCTCAATAAGACATTTTGCTACTCTTTGAACAATAACCCTGTATAGCAGACCTACTGCCGTTTTAACTTATTGGTCCTTTAGACCATGTCGGTTACTCTAGTTCTATTGCGGATATGTTAATTATGGATATTTTCACGTAGAGAACCTCCAAGCATAACCACCTTATAGCTCACTGAGAGACTTCACCACTAGCAAAACACAACGGATATGCTCAATTGTTTAAATTGAGTTCACGTTACAACCTATCAAAAGTGCACTACTGAACATTGGCTTTCCCTTAAATTGTATGATAGATTGTATCATATTTGTCGTAGTTGCCACGCTTGCCAACCCGCCCGGTTGGCGACCGCAGCTTTCTTGGTGTTGTTATTAGTAAGACGCTGCTACCTATCTCCTAGTTTCTTTCCCTCGATACAAGTAGTGAATATTCTATTTTTTATGGATTTTGAAAACAATTCGTTTTAATTTTAAGAACAAAAACGTTTCTTAGTTTTTTAGGAAAAGGAAAGAACGAGCATGTGGCTCACCTGATGGTGCGTGACCTCTGTTGATCATGGACATTCAAAACACTAGGGGAATCACAGATGCGTTAGCGGGTTTTAAAAAAGGATTGCCTCTTTTTTTAAAGGTTCCTAAGTGATATCGATTAAGTTTCGTTGGTATTCTGTAGTTATCGTTTTACTAAAATAGATTAGTACGATAAAACATCTTTTACTTTTTTAATGGAACAAGGTGATAAATGTGAAACAGCAAAGAACATTACACAAAAAGTAGGATAGGTCAAGTGAAATTCGATAGTTTGCATTGGACCAAGAAACAATAGGCACTTATTTATTAGACTATTGACATAAGTACATATGTTTCTCATTTAATTCATCTCTTTCTCCTTTCTCTATGGCTATTTCTTTCGCATATCCACATCTTACGTAGTATATGCCCTAAATAATGACTCACAGTTTCTTATAAGAGAGCACATCTATCACATTTTACCCGATTTTATGCTGACTACAGAAATTTCCGTTACGATATTATAGAGAAATTATCACTTATCATTATACGTATACGGAGTACTTTAGGTCACTGGTACAGTAATTATAGCTGTGGAAGCACTAACATTATAAACTCTTATAACCGAATTAGGAGAATGTTTTGTTATTATTTCACATCACATAATTTTCATTATTTATTTAAACCGGCTTTAAAAAAGAGGTGTAGGTATTTTAACTCAACACTTCTCCGTTACGTAGGTTATTTACAAGATGTAGCTGTTTTTTTTAACTCACAAAGTAAGCCATCATTAATCCTTCATAAATATCCACTTAATCCGATAATAATTGACGTAGGTCTCTTTTTTACCCAGTACAAAAATTGCGACGGTTATACTGTTCAACGCGTATGTTTTTCATGTCTGTTTACCGATTTCTCGGAATCTGCTGAACTGATGCAAACCTCTTTTTTTTTATTAAATAGTTTAATATTATCTTCTGAGGTGGTTCCATGTAAATTCAAAAATAAAATTCCATCGCATTAACTAATATATTTAACTTCTAAACGATAATTAAGCTTATTAAAAATTGAATTTTTATAAATGGTAGAACTGACTTAAAAAACCCACATAATATCTTTTTATTTTTTAATTTAAAAAAAATTATGTAATAAATAATACGTATTGAAAGTTACTCTTATTTAATTTACCACTTGTTTGGAATATACCTCTGTCCTGGGTAAAAGAAGAAACCCATAGAGATGAAGTTGCTGCTGCAGCTGAGGTTCGCATTTAGAAAAAATATGTTATAATCCCTCTGAAACCTCTGTTTTATTTTTTATTATATTATATAACGCAAATTTCTTATGTTATTTAAGTAATTAGAAAAATAACATACGTACGCTATAAAATGAAAATAAAAACTAACTGTATTTCAGTTAGTTTTTATAATTTATAAGTATTATTCAGTAAGTACAAAACGACTTACCTAGAGTTCTGTTTCCAAAACAACCAAAAGGAATAATACTTTTAAGGAATACAATTTAACTTTCACACAGAAAGCAAAATACCTCATTTCATAGTATATTTTGAGGTAACACTTCGATTATAAATTGTTTTGTTTTAAAGTGTAGGAAGCACTTGAAAGAATTATTAAAAAAGTTAAAACCAGGGTAAATTTTTAAAAATGTGTTACTCGATGATTTGATTTAAATTTGATTGTACATTTGTTTACTCGATCACAAATTAATATTTATGTTACCATTATTAGTAAAAATAAATTAGGGAAATTTCAAAAAGTTGTGACATTCTCATTTTAAAATTAAGTTACTTTATTGTAACTCATACGTTGTATATTGTATATTTAAGAGTGAGTTGAGGTTAAAACCAACAGAAAACTAGCCACTAATATCGATTGTAACACTACAACTTTAATTCCAAAATGATGAAATTCAAATTGCTAATACCATTTAGGAGTACATAACCACAAAATATTAAATTGTTAATATTGTATCAGTCGTCAGTTTCGAAACATGTTAGTCATTGGTAAACAAGCAATCTGTTGGCACACACTACGTAATTAAAATTGATAAATTCAATTAATTATTCATGAAATAAACGCATACATGATATATATGTAACTGATGCAGAACATGTCGACTAATCCACATTGAGATGTACGAAAATACAATATTCAGAATTAATCTTACTGTTCAGATATAATGAACCACAAAGCCTTACAAAATTCTACAGATTCATATCAAAGAAAATGCACGAAGGCAATAAAACGAAAAAAATGTAATAACAGAAGAAAGAAAATTTTATGCATGTTAATATCCTAACTATATATAAATTAAGATACGCATTGTGTGCCTTTTGTACATGCATCATATGTCATTTTATTTAAAGTAGGACTGTATGATAATTTAAATTTTTAGTTTTTTGTATTATAGTTTTTTTATTTTATTTTAAAAATGAAAACTTATAGTTGAATATAAAGCCTGATTAAAAATTTACATATTTGTTATATATACATTCATTCCTCGATAAGAGACGAGAGATGAACTTTTGTTGGAGAGTTTATCATCGACCTGTCACTTCACTAATATTTATGGCTCAGTAAACTTGAAAATATATCTCCTCGCCAACAGCCACATGTCCGTTTCAGGTTAATCCCCTTGGGTGTGAATTCTGGGCGAATTGCGTCATAAATTTGAAATTGTTTTGCTAAAAATTTTCAAATTTTAATAACTACTCTAATCCCAATTTGCCTATGCACACATATTCTGTGAATTCAGTATTTCAGTAATAACTTTCTATTACTTCTTCACCATTGAAAGTTCGCGTTTTCAAGGAAACTTCTCAAAATAGTAAATTTGCGCTTTCTTTGATAGAGAACGTTAATTGAAAACTTATTAAAGAAAAAAATAGAAGTTGTTACTTTTGAGCAAATTTTTTTCGAAGAATTTTTAGACGTACGTACGTTAATAAGAGTGGTTCTTTTTCATGACTTTTATTCACAACATCCAAATTCTTCTTATTTCACTCCTCTTCTTGATTGTTTAAGGAGGAAAGTAGCATTTAAACTTGAAAAAAAAACACGTAATAAACTTAGTATACATATGAGATAGCGGCTTCATAAAATATGGTTATAATATTTAAAAAAATTGGCGATGCATTTTTTTAAAAGAGGGGGCAAACGAGCGTGCGGCTCACCTGTTGGTAAATGACTACCGCCGCCCATGAATAACCGCAACACCTGGGGAATCGCAGATGCGTTGCCGGCCTTTTAGAAATGTAAAAGCTCTTTTCTTGAAGGTCCCTAAGTCGTATCGGGCTGGAAAAATCACTGGTGGTAAACAATTCCACAGAGAAGTTGTACGAGGAAGAAAACTCCTAGTAAAATGCACAGTCGTGGATCGTCAAGCATCCAGATGGTGAGGATGGTATCGGGAATTTTGATGCGATGTGTGTTCGTGAAATTTGGCGACTGAAATTAATTCGAACAATTCCTCAGAGCACTCCCCGTGGTAACTTCGATAGAAAATGCAATAAGATGCAACACCCCTACGCAGTGCCAGTGTATCGAGCCGGTCAGAAAGAACTCGGTCGACAACGATTCGAACCGCTCTGCGCTGGATTCGATCAAGTGGAAGGAGCTGGCACTGAGGTGCCCCGGCCCAGAGATAAGAACAGTATTCCATGTGAGGCCGAACTTGCGCTTTGTAAAATCGCTAGCTAAGAGCCGGCATGAAATACTGTCTCGCTCTGCTGAGCACGCTAAACTTTTTAGAGGTCAATTTGGCCTTCCATTCCAAGTGACCACGAAACTGCACACTATTCGATTTGACGAAGCCGAGGATTCCGATGCTAGCTGAGGCAGCAAGGGGAGTGCCTTAAAACTGAGGAGATACGACAAAGGGGTTCTTTTTAGCGGTAAACACGCAAACTTGTGTCTTCTGGGGATTGAACTGGTCGCCCCCAATCCGAGACTTTGTTCATCAAAGACTCGACTTCAGACACAAGTTTGTCCCAGTACTCGGCGACGTTTTCCAGAGAAATATTGGCACGGCCGGTATATAAGGCATCACCAGTGCTGTCGTCTGCATAGCAATGAATGTTACTAGTTTGCAACATATCATTGGTATGCAGGTGATAACACGCAGCCTTGTGGAACACCAGCGCTTATAGGCTTGAAATCAGAGGGATTTCAAGCCTATCAACAAGGCCTATCCGCGGGATGGTCAGCGGTGTGTTCCCCCGTCATCTAGAGTCGAGTTTGACGCAAAGAGAGAGCTTAACAGATCGGCTTTCTCCTTTGCAGCATAGGCCAGTGAGTCGTTCTCTCTGTGCAGAGATTTGCCAAACCCCCCCCCACTCCCCCCAGAATACGCGGTGCCTGAGCACCCACGCTCAGTAGTGGAGTAGTTTGGTCGTGGATGCTCAGCGAGGGATTCTCCAGGGGTGCTGGTACCCTCCTGAAGTAGTCTTTTGTTTAATTCCGCTACCATGTTGATGAGTGGGGAGGGGGAAATTGGGCCTCCGGTCACCTGCACTCACCAAGCGCAACGCAGAGGTAAACCTCAGTTCAAGCTGGTATTCATGCTAGTTTGATACTTGATCTCTTCAGAAAACAATAACGCTACGGTTGGAAACAAAAACCCCTTGAAGCCCGTCATTTGAAAACTACCAATGCTTAATAATAAAAGTATTACTGAACAAACAATACTTTTAATACACAAAATCACTTATGTTATGTTTGAGCCAACAATGTTTTAAATTCCTAGAATGTATGATAAGATAAAGTAAGTAAATTAGATACTATATTTCATATAAGCAATTATTATGTTTAATGTCTGCTAGCTGTCTTAATTTATTAAAAAATGAAAAGAAAAAATATATATTTAGATTAGGATATAGAGGATAGTAATTATTATGTAATATAACTCATCTATATCTATCATCATAATTATCATTATCTTCACAGCCCTTCACAACTCCACTACTGAATAAAGGAATCCCCTAAGGAATGCCACAATGCATTTCTCACCAGGTCGTCGCTATATCTGCATAGTGAACTCGAGAAACCTTCTTCTCCATATATATTTTGTATATATGGGGAATAAAATGATCTTGAAAAGGATATATCCTTTTATGGGTATATAATTATTTTCTTAGTAAATATACTAACTTACAGTCTAAGCGACAGCAGCCTAATGGTAGGGTGCGGACCGCGAACTCAAAAGGTCGTGGCTTAGAATTCACTACTCGACTACAGCTGTGAACAACTCCTAGACCAAACAGGAGTAGTTACAGGGAATATTAGTAATGTTAATACCATAGCTTATATTAAAAATATATATAAATATCATCATCATCATTACAGCCCTTCACAAGTCCACTGCTGAACATAAGCCTCCCCCAAAGAATGCCACAAAGCACGGTCCTGAGCCACCTGCATCCATCGACTTCCCGCATATCTCACCAGGTCGTCACTCCATCTAGTGGGGGGACGCCCCACACTTCGCTTGCCGGTACGAGGCTGCCACTCGAGAACCCTTCTTCTTCGTAACTTTCATTATGGGGGGTATATTGCCATAGTTGCCACGCTTGGCGAGCGGGTTGGCAACCGTAGTTTTTTATTGTATTTTGCCGTTACCAGAAAGATGCTGCTGCCCATCTCCTGCCTGTGTCCCTTTGTCGCCTTTTACGACACCCACGGGAAGATATGGGATATGGGATATATAAATATGAACTATCAAAAATAATTATAGTAAAAACTGTGCTCAGTCACACTGTAATTGCTAAGAAGAAGAAGAAAACGAGTTTAAATTCAGCATCCGTTTCTTTACATTAGATTAATTATGAGCTGAGCCACCACGGCCTTAACACCTCGGATAGTGTATGAGTCTTATATATATAACTTATATACTATCCGAGGTGATAGAGCAGTGGTTCCTCAGATGGTTAGCGCTCGGTGTAAATTTCACAGTACGCGAACAACCCGATTTCGATCCCCACCAGCACCAATGAAATTGTTTATTGCAATTTTAAATAATTACTTAAAACCTTGATTCAAATTTAAAAAAATGTTTCTAATAAAGAAAAAATTAATTAAAGTTAGAAATGGGATATTATATTGATGTAATGGGCCAAATCAAGAGTACTTTTAACCGACGAGCGTGTATGCGTAGGTATATGGATGTGAAGGAAGCGAGAGAGGTGTGTCAGGATCGTGCCAAATGGAAATCCATAGTCTCTGCCTACCCATCTGGGTGACAGGCGTGAGTGTTTATGTTATGTTTAGAAACAATACAGTTATGCGGCAGCATTTTTCCGAATCAGAAAGAATTGTTATAATTTATCTACATATTGTTACGTCGATTTACAACTCTAAGCCACAGAATACAATTACTCTCTACCGAGAGCTCTGAACAGTTTTTGAAGTAATTTATAAATTTAATCAAAATGAGATATACATTTGTCATACGAAAGTGCATTTTGGTATAAAAATATGTTGTGCTAAATGACGTAGTAATTCAAAATTTTCATGTTTAAAAATACCAATAAATACGTTGCATATGATTTTAAAAAGTATTTGGTGATAAAATTGCCTCCAATAAAGCCTATTTGTAAATTTAATCACGTGGAACACGTAAACGCTGAACACGCGTCGCCGACCCTAGGTACACATTAATAACGCTAATGACGTTCGTCTGCACTCAAATCATTTTTTTACTTATTAAAAGCCAGTGCTAAACTACAATTCCACCTGGTGGTAAGTGGCGATGAATCCATAGATGGTAAATCGCATTATCTTAGCATAACGGATCTGCATTTTGATTCTTAATCAAGGATAAATGTAGATGTATATGGGCCATAGCATTCACTTAGCATCAGATGGAATGTGTGCTCGTTTGTTACCCTAATTCTACAAAAAATAAATAAAAGCCAGTGTTATCGATTACCGTGTTTACTATACAATCTTGTGGTTCTAAAGTTTGAATCAAAAAGGTGGAATGATAACATCCGATATTTTCTGTATTATTAATTTTTTGGCCTTAAAAATGGCAATGAAACATTTGCAGTATTTACAGAAAAGCTAAAACCTTAAGCAAATCAAAAAAATCAACAATTACGTAACTGGTATTTCAGCACTGGCAGCGTCGAATCTCTTGCAATTGGAGTAAGTTGAGAAGTAATGACGTTATTAGAATAAGCACAGTTCTTCTTTTAGGAAACAAAAAACAAATAAAATGCAGCACATAGGGTGCAAATTAAGGGTTAAAATTGGATATTACTCCTTATTTCGTTAAAAATAATTGAATATTGACTCTTTCTTTGATATATTTTTCAGGCAATTTCAGGCAAAATTTATCACATTTTTATGATTCAGGTAGTCTGACTCAGATAAGTAGGCCCTACAAATATTTGTTCCGTGCACTATTTGAACCGGCGGACCTCGGCGCTGCAGTTCATTGATAATCCACTGTGGCAAGGAGCAACAGTGGATTATCAATGAACTGCATCGCCATAATTTTTTTATTTAAAATCGATCATGAATGTGTTAAAAGGTCCTTGAATATAAGAACGTATCAGCAGTGTCCCAAATTTTTGATTATATTATTGAATAATAAAAACATTCTGTTTTGTGAAGTTTCATAGCTTCTATTTATTATCTGCCATATACGAGTGGAACAATCATTTTTGGTGATTTGGTTTAGTTTATTAATATCGCATCCATAGGTTGACTTTATTCACTATCTAAAAATTGGTTAATTTATTTACATTTAAGTAAAGCATTTTCATATAAAATGAAAAAGCGCATATCAAAATGTTTTGAAAAAACTTTTTAAAGCTATATTCATAATTTATTAAAAATGATTTCAAAAAACGATTTAATAAATTATGAATTTTAAGTTTTGCATGATCAAGACTGTCTTGGCTAAAATCAACTTGGTTGCGTTATAAAAGATAAAGCACGCTTCTCGTTGGCGACACGGCATAAATTATTCGCGTTTGTCAACTAATTATTTTATATGACTAACATAAAATAAAGTTCACTTTTATTTTCATACTAGCTTTTACCCGCTTTTTTTTTCGAACATAAACAAAAAAAGACCTGCAGATCTGTAATAGTCCCTGATGTGTCATAGCAGTTAAAATTCAAATAGCCGTTAAGTGTCAACGTTCCAGATCGCTGTTGCTCGCTTGATCAACCTACTAATGTTTACCTAAGATTTCTCTTTATCTATTAGAATAAATAAAATTGAAGTGTCTGTTTGTCAGCTTTTTACTTAATGCATATGCAAGTATTACAGTACTTATTACAAAATAAAAATATTTTTTTTAATTGTTTGTCTGTCTGTCTGTCTTTTTGTTCCGGCTAATCGCCGAAACGGCTGGACCGATATCGACGGGAATTTAACTGGCTGATAGCTGTTGTTATAGAAAAGAATTAGGTTTCCGCGCAAAAAAATTAAAACCCATTAAGTCCAATCGTAATAAATTACTCGCGAGCGAAGTCGCAGAGAACAGCCAGATTTTTTTTTATGAAAACTATACACGGTTGTTATTTTTCCGAAATCGAGACAACATTCTCCATTAGTTTCTAAAATATTAATGTAATTTGTTTACAAATTGGAGTAGAAATTAAAGCAAGAAAAAGATTTTTGTAATTTTTCACCCATTTTATTACATTATATAATTATTTATTTTTAATGTTTAATTTCATGTCTCTCTCTCGCATATGATTTAACTTGGATATTTTTTTTCATTTTAAGAGTTTGACTATTCATAAAAAATTTGTTCAAGAAATGAATTGTCTTATACTAATATATGTATACTCTCCACCTTATACCAAAACACGGAATAAATATAATACTAAATATAGTAGTAAACATAGTACTAGTAAGAAAAAGGTTATTACAGAACAAAGATCATCTCTAGTTCGAGGATTATCTACGGTATTAAAATTAATTTCAGGTTAGCGTTGATTTCATTTCGAGTTTTTAAAATCGTTAAAGATGGCTATAAAACATGATTGTATTAATGGATTTAGAAGATTTGGTCATGCTAGAGACCACTCGGAGACCTGACAGATAGTTTGAATTGAGCGACGAAGATTTTAGGTATAAGAATAGGTTCTCTGAACGTTACGGAGAAGAAATAGTGGGTGTTTTAAAGCTCGTCGTGAAGAAAGTGCTATTTATAACCTTGGTCAATGTACCTAACATAACACTAGATAAAAAGCCAAAAAATACATACATATTATTGTTTTATTCGTAGATTCAAGACGATACAGCTGATTGACATGGTGTGTCTCAACCAGTAATCAGTAGGACATTTAAAAAAGTAGCGGAACTTTTGTCACGGATGTCCCGAGAATTTATTTAAATGCCTATTACTAGAAATGAACAGCAGGAGACCATTAGGAAATTTCGCAGTATTGCTAATTTTCCTACAGTAGTTGGCGCAATTGCCTGTACTCATATAAGAGTAAAGAAAGTAAACGCTAGTGGGAGTCAGTTACATATATTAGTAGAAAAGGATTTTCTTCAATTAATATAAGGTTATTTACAAATATGTTAAATAAGCTGTGATTGTCTCTTAATTACTTTACCAAAATGGAAATTATATCTACTATTATTTATTTATTATTTAAATATTAGCTTGTTTTACTGTACTGTTAGGTACAGAATAATCTGCTTCTATTGTGTCCATAGAAAAAGTCTATTTATATTTTATTCTTCAGTACTGGTGTAATACTTACTATCTAAAAAAACCTATTTCTAATTTTCATATTTTAATTTTTAATTTGGCCATTTTAATGTTGTATCTATTTTCCACTTCCAATATTTCTAGTTGAATATTTTAAATCTGTTTTGCTTTTTACGATTGATTTGGTATTTACATCATATATATGTAAAATGAAATGAAGTACTTTAAGTTATTTTATTTTAGACATGTACAAACTAATATAGAGTAATAAAAGTATGTACTAAGGAAAGTAAACCTTGTACCTGCAAAAGAAATATTTTTATACTTACTTTTCAGTCCATTCATATTATCTTTGCTTTTTAATATTTGAAAACATGAAACATTTTTCAGTGTTTAACGAAGTACTAATTTTCAAATGTTGAAAAGTATGCGATGTATAAGAATAGGTAATTATTTTAACATGCCTAGTTTGCAAGCTCTCTCCTGTTTTTAAATTTTTGTTATGCTCCATGTGTTAACAGTTTCATTTTTGGTTATTTTTACCATTTTGGCACTTTCTGTGTTTGTAGATGGATCGTTGGATCTCTCTAAAAATTAACACAAATAAAAAGGTTTTAGAAAATTCTAAAATATTTAAACCAACTTGTGTACATTATCTGATTGTAACTATAATAATAAATTTTGCTTTTTAATGAATGTTCAATGACTATTATTTACCATCCACCACTAAAACATTGGGTTCTGGATTTTCTCCGTTTAGAACTATTGCTCTCTGTTTTTTTATAATCACTAAAGTCAACAAATATTTCTTTTGTATTTGTAGCCACAGTCACTGGATTCTAAAATAAATCACTAAAATATTTATCAACATGTATACCTGTTATTATCTATATTTTGCCATAATTGAATCAGGTATTTTATATGTTGTAGAAATATTAAGATCAAGGCAACTGGTAAAATAAATAATTTATTAATTATAAAATAGAAAATTATAATCAGGCTATATAGATAATCTAGTATCGCGTGTGTTATGCTTTATATACTACTATGTATGATATTACGACATTTCAATTTTGAATAAGAATGTAATTGATTATTAAGAAATTAATACCTTTGTTTATTAAATTTGGAATAATTGAAAAATAACTTTGAATTGTAAATATATAATGTAGGTAATATATAATGTAGGTAAGTACCTAGGTAATGATAAATAATTAAAAAAAATATTTTTTTTAATTTTATTTAAATGTGTAAGACATTTTAGTAATTTTATTTACCACTGCATCACTATTATAGTCATTAATTTCAATGACAGTCGTGAGGAGAAATCACAATAATTTCTAAGTCCTCAGAAGAAGGTGATAGTGCTTTTTCGCCACCTCCTGTCCTTAATTGTTCCTTCCTATAGGTTCATAAGTTGGATTTAGCAGAAAATTTTATTCTTATTTTATATTAATTTCTTTGTTATGTTATCAAATCTAAAGTAAAAACCGTACCTACTTGTTAACGTATCAAAAGCAAAAAGTACTTTTTTATTAGTTATATTCTTCCACTTTTTTATTAAACGTTTTCGTCAACTTATCCCCTAAAATATGTGCTTATTGAGCAATAAGTGTACGTAATATGTCCTATAATAATAAAAACATTATATTTAGTCAAAATAAGGATGATAGAAGGACAAGGGCGTTGCTACGTATTAACAAAATAAATTTCGATGTTTACTATTTTTTTCTTCAGAACCAATTTTCACCCCTTTATTTCTTTTATTCCATTATTATATAGATAAAAGCTCGTAGCTTACTTTGACCACACAAAATCATCCGAACAAAACTTTAATAAATGCAGTATCATAAAACAGAGAGCAATAAATTTAAATAACAAGAGCATTTAAGTACTTATCATAAACATTTTTGAACGTCTTAAATCACACGCTCGCGAAAACCAATGTAATTCAATCCATTTCATGGTAGAGTCTAAAATATAGAATAAATAAATATTTAAGCATAATTAAGTGTGAAAATTATATTAAAATTTAATAAAACCGCACGTTGCATTGAATGAAACCTGTATTAATGAAAGAAAAAGTGTCATTTTTTGTTTCCTATCTTTGAATGATATTTAATCCAGTACTAACTTTAGTACTTCGTGGTCCTCGGATAGTTTGTGTCTTTGTACATAAGCACACATTTTAATTCTGGTATTAACTTTGATACTGTAACAATTAATTTTTTTGGAATAAGACCATAACAGTTAGAGTAACAAACAACAAAAAGCCCTTTTTAATTTTCAAAGAAACTTACCGCTTGAGACAAATAAATGGTTTATAACTTTAAAACTATATAAGAGATTTAAAATGTAAAAATGACTATAGAAACTTCATTAAATTACCTTAAATTCCAAAAAAAAAATGTTTTTTCTATTGTTTTACTTATAACATACCAAAATATGAATATCGTTAAATTTCAAACTACCGTTAAGTTTCAATTATTTAACTACATACATATTTGTGCCTGTTTTGCGGAAAGGGAAACTCGCCAGCCAGTATGTGTATGATTTTATTTTTATTACTTTATTTTGTTGTTATCAATAATGCATGCATAAAACAGACCTGAAATATCTACTATAAGATTTTGTTCGACAATTAAGAGTTCTTGTGTATTATATTACTAGCTCTGTCTTTTGAAAACACTATACCATTGAAATGAAAGGAATAGATGGCTTCGGAACATAGAGAAAGCCAATACAGATAAACGAGTATCCAGTTCGAATCGCAGTACGCGTAGCGTTGATAACGCGACCAAGAAATATTCTCTCACGCGTTGCGCTTCTTGTTACGCCAGGGGATAGTGGTCTTTGAACGTAGTTCAACTATCGAAAAACTGCTTTCTCAGTTTTTTACTATTATCTCGAAAACTATATGCGATATGGAAAAATTTTAACTGATAAATATTAATTGAAGATATTTTTATTTCATGTAAATATGTCTTGTTCTATCTATCTACCTATCTACTACAGCATTTAAAAGTTCACTGCTTAACATTAACTTCCCCCATAGATCCCTATATGTGGACTTTCCCATAGTTGCCAAGCTTGGCAATCGGGTTGGCAACAGCAATTTTATTGTAATTCAGCCTGGTATCAGAAAGATGCTGTTGCTTATCTCCTGTTTTATTTTTCCTCCGTCGCCTCTTACGACACCCACGAGACGACATGAGGGTAATGGCTATGCTTACACTGCCACTACACGGTTTAAAAAATATGTTGTTATTTTATCCTTATCATAATTTTTTTGTAAAAATCTATTGAATCTCAAGAAATGTTACATATATTTTGAATAGATCGAAAATGAAGTGTTAGGAAATTAATTGTGTAAAATTGCAAATCAAAAAAGTTTTGCTTGTCTGGTTTTTGATTTTTACTCTCCTCACATTACTTTCAAATGTTACTTAAAATATATGTTAGTTTTCATTTATATCTCGATCATATTCATTTTATATTTAAAATTTAAAACCATAAAGCACAGTTAAAAATAAATTGGGGGAAATTTAATTCTCAAATTAAAAGCAACAGGCGAGAAATTCCGTATGTGTTCTTTTGGCGCCATATCTCATAGGCGGGGAAATCTCATATCATTGGAAATTGGAAATAAATTCCTTTAAGCTTTCAATTACCCAATTCGTGTATATCGAATTTTCAGACATATATTTTCATGAACGTAAAATTGTGACGATATCTGAAGGCAAGAAATATTTTGATTCTGATGAATAACATCAAGTGTAATGAATAGTATCAATTCGCCGTGTATTGGCAGCGTCAGAGAATCCACTACCCCCATATCATCTCACGGGTGTCGTAAGTCGCTTTCGAAAAAAAATGAATCAGGAGACTAACAGCAGTGTTTTCCTGTTAACAATTGAAAATAATAAAAAATATGGTTACTAAACCGTCCGCCAAGCATGGTACCTTCGGAAATTTCTCCCCCATGAGGAAACTAAGGGGGAGGTCTATGTTCAGAAGTAGACTTTCGAAAGGTTGTGATATAATAAGCTCCCAGTAATATAATAAAGTCCCAATTTTCGTTTCTCGTGCGTGCGTGTGTGCGTGCGTTCGTGCGTGTGTACGTGTGTGCGTGTGTTCGTGCGTGCGTGTGTGCATGTGTACGTGTGTGTGAATGTGTACGTGTGTGTGCGCGTGTGTGTGCGTGTGCATGTGTGTGTGTGTGTGTGTGTGTGTGTGTGTGTGTGTGTGTGTGTGTGTGTGTGTGTGTGTGTGTGTATGTGTGCGCGTTGTGTGTGCGTGTATGTGTATGTGTAATTGTAGGTGCTTAGAAGCGTAAGCATATTTATTATTATTATTTTTATGTAATTTTATTTGAATCTATTCTATTCTAATAAACAAATATATTATTTAATTCCGTGGCGTAGAATGTTTTCTGTGCTGTGATAAGTTATTTTTTTAAAATGATCGGTAAGTATTTTTTTCATTCGCGATAATTAAGCCGGTGAATGTTTAAGTTTTTATTTAAATAATTGTACATATATCTTGATTGGGCACTGTACTGTCTCTCAGCAAATTTAGATTTTACATAAATTTGTTTAATGACGTTATGGTTCCCCCGTATAGCTGTTTTTTTTGGATCATATGGCGAGTTAGTATGTGTTTTTAAAATTGTAAGATATATAGTTGCCTAACCGTAAGAACGTCACACATATTATACAATTGTTCGGTATTAAATCTAATAGGCTTTAAAATACATAACTTTAAGAAAGTATCGTTGTTCTCTTTCTACGTTCAATAAGTTAGGTTTTGCCGCTCCTCCCCATACCGTAATGCAATATCCTAAAACTGACTGAGCTAAAGATGTTTAAATTTGATTTATCAATTTAGTCGTTGAAACGTAACGCACTTTTTAAATATCAATATAAGCTAACGAATTCTAGCGTTTACGTTTTCTATTTGATTAATCCATGAAAGATCAAAAAATTGGTCAAAAATTATTCCAAGGTATTTTTTGTTATGTACTCAGTCAAGTTTTTTGCAATTACAATTTAAAAATCCCTATCATTTACATTGATGAATTTTTAGTGAAGTTTCACTAGAGGGCTGTGTTCGTTTATCTATATTGAAGCACAAAATAGTTAGTTTCATTAACATTAAGTGTTAGTAGATTATGTCTAAGCCATCTAGAGACCTTAGAAATACCTTTTTCAGCCTTCTCAAATAAATCATTTCAAGTACTATCAGTAAAGACAATAGCAGTGTCATCAGCATACGAAAAGACTTACTTACGGCACAAGTTTTGAATACAATAGTGTAATTCGATTTTCTACTGCACCAATTATTATGATTCGTGTTGCTGTCTTCACACAAGCCTTTCCGTTTTAAGTTTTATGAAATTGACCTTTTGAGCAATAATTTTATAACAGTGGTAGAGCCACGCGGCAGCTTTTGCTGTCGCAAGGATGGGCCGGCTCGAACTGGGGTGGTACCACGACCTCACAGTAAACCAGCGTGAAGTAGAGGTTTACCGCTGCGTTTCGCTTGGTGAGTGCAGGTGGCCGGAGGCCCTTTTTACTGGAAATGAGGCATTCCATCTTAGTCCTCACGGGTGACAACGCATATACATTTTGATTTGTAATAGAGGATAGATGTAGATGTCTATGGGCCGCAGCAACCACTTACCATCAGGTGGACTGTGTGCTCGTCACCCTTATTCTATATAAAAAATAATACTTTTAAGTAGATTTACAGAGTTTTTCAAGATAACCTTAAACAAAAGATAAATACAACTAATATATAATCTCTTTTGCACATCGTTGCTTGTTATCTAAAAAGGGTTGTTTTTTATCCCAGCCTGCACTAATTTCAATAAATAATTCAAATTAAAAAAATACTTTAAGGTCAAAACGAATTAAAATGTGCGGAATTTGATGATGAATGGGAAAACTCAAAAGCAATTTTAAGATTGTTGTGTCACCACACAAAAAATCACCTTTGTTACATTCCTATGATCACAAACTTAAATAATATTTTAATATGATAACACTTAACAATAGAAGGTAAATACCGGATCTTATATGCTTGTATAAACTATCATCGCATTGTTGAGTTACATTCTTGTCTCCTTGTTATGTGTCATCTATTGGTGATCCAAATAAAGAGAAAAAAAAAGTGTAATACTGATATCACTACTCACCTTCTAAGCGTGACGATTATAAGCACCATCACAATTTGCATTGAATTGTCACAAGCATTTATCAAACCAGCAAGGGTACATGGATGCCGCTCTATCAGGTTACGATATTATGACTTGTGTAATATTCGAATCCTCTCATCATCTCGTGAACAGCATTGCTAGATATGGGTCACACATATATTATAAGAAAAAATTTGCCGTATCACACGTAACAGAACCTATCATAGAACCATAAATGTCGCAAAAACGGGATAATATAAAACTGGTATAAATATGAAATTGTTAAACCACCGTCCATAGGAAGCATACAAGATCTATCTATCTATCCCTAAGTCTGCGCTTATAACACCGATGAGGTGGAGTATGGTAATAGTTCTACATCCCTTTAAATATTTGGCCACATATTTTAGTGGCTAACTGCAAAATCTGTCAGTGACCACAAAATTTTGGCCTTAGTTGACATTTAAGACACCTCAAGATGAAATAGAGTAATTTATATTGCTAAACTGCTATCACATTAGAAAGTTTTGTTTGAGTTGCTGAAATTAACAAACTGCCTTCTCGGTAACACTGACTTCAGTAAAACACTACATAATTAGATAAAAGTTTACTGAAGCGGATTAGTTTTAGAGAATACTTGTTTACTTTGTGTGCTTTTATCGTACCAGAATTAATTAAAGGTATATTATTTAAACAATTCTCATATATTTAGTATTAATCAAACGTTACGTTCAAGTAAAAGTAACATAAATATACAACATTTATAAAAATTAAAAGTCACTAAACTAAAAGTCAAAATCTATATATAAATATTGATTTTGACTGACCCAGTTATATATAAATATAAGAGATTTCTACCTATGTACTGACTCGTCACGATATATCTGGAACTATAAGGCCTAGGACTTGAAATTTTGATAGGGATATACCTTTCGCCGAGTAGAGGTCAGCTAAGAACGGATTTTACGAATTTCCGGTATAAAACTTGGCTAAAATATACTTTTTGGTATAAAAATTACCAAGAAGGGATTTTATGAAATTCTACCCAACAGTAGGGAGGCGTTAAAAATAACTTTTTATCTATAGCTCGTACAGGTTTGAAATTTAACGAAATTATTATTTTTGTGTTCGGATGAAATTTTTGGGTATGTTAGAGTGAGTTCCAAGATGATTTAGATTTACAATTGGACCCGGTAGGTGGCACTATTTCGAGAAACATAAATCACCCGTGCGAAACAGGGGAGGATCGCTAGTTTTATGATATAGCCAAACTCTCCGGGTACAGTAGCAATAATGTTTACTGCGTTTCCTCAATAAGTCACTATACTTAATTTTTGGGCGAGAAAAAAATCATCTTTTTATCATCAGCGGCGTCAACCAGTCATGGATCCAGTTCTTTATGAATTTTTACCACATGTAGACACCCAAGGATCAATAGTTTCTACAGCAAAATATATAATATAATTTATAAATACGTATTATATCATTAATAATAAACTCTCATTAAATATTAATTGCGTTAAATTTTATTTCGTATCTTGACATTTGTTTAATATGTTTAATTGAATAAAACTACTTTTACGGAATTTATCGCGTTTAATAAACTTATTTTTCTTATTTTTATTAACTCCCGACGCTTCGGGTGCTTTCCAGCACCCATGGTCACGGGGGAATGAGGTGATTGACGTCCCGATGTCAGAGTTAGCCCGGAGTACCTTCAGCTTTTTTAATTACTAATTTTGGTCGGACCTACGCAGAATGCACTTACTGTATCTTGAAGTCTTGCAGTGGTATGCTTGGGTTTAGTTTTAATTTTATTAAATACAGGATCCCAATCAGGTGGTAGTACCCAGCCTCCCTCTCTATTGAAATTAGGATGTTTTTTAATTTCAATAGCCTCACGTATCATCCTTGGCAGGAATCGAAGTTCTTTCGCGAGAATTTGTGGTTTATCAAATCTAATGTAATGGCGGGGGCCGTCTAGGATATGATCAAAAACTGCAGACATCCCGGAACGTTGGTGCTTCATGTCAGCTATGTGTTCTTTTACGTGGGTTTTTATTGATACATGAGAGACCAAACTCACAATTAAAAAAAAAATAGTCTTTGCGTAAATATAAGAAACATTAATATGTTTAAGTTACGCCCAAAGAACCATAACGCTCGTTACGCGAAACTTTTTTTAAGTTAAACGAATTTTTTTTTACCTTAAACATGTTAATGCAACCATAATAGAGGATGATGTAATGGAAAACAGTGTGACACTATTGAAACATTTTTATTAACAATTTATATGTGGAGCTTAATTTTTACACCTAAAAAAAAAACATAATTTAAATATAGTAGCGTTCTTCCAATTGCGAAAATGAAACAACATCAGGAACTCACCATTATTCAATACATATGGAATATGTTAACGTAATCTGCATATTAAGGTTTATGGTATGTCGAGAAAAAAGTGCCCTTCGTTTCCACTATATATAAGGAGTAGAATTGTACTTAAGGCGTGGTGCTGCGCGGGTAAAAAACGTGGTGTTCTAAATCCTCAATGGTGTTCTCTCACAACACCTCTTGACAATTTTCCTCTTTGTCGCGGCTAACTAGTCTTATTGCCAGATGTTCATATTATTTTTAAATTAATCAATGAATTAAAAATAGGTATGATGTCGTTATTTTGTACACATCTGCAAAATATTATAGAAAACACACAAGAAAATGGAATTTGCTTAAAATTAGTCTAATGATTTCTTATATTTATTCGAATACTACACATAAATTTAAATAAATTGCGGATTTCCTCGCATTTTATTTTAACTTTTTAATTCCTGAAGTTTTTTCAAAAAAAAAATTAAATCCACTCCCAAGCAAAACTGCAAAACTTCCAGCTACTGTAAGCTCGCTACCATGACACCGGTACGTCAAATACCTCAGTCCCACTAGTGACCATGGGTACTGCAAAGCAACCGAAACGTAGGGAGTTAAAAAGTTAAAATTTGTTTCATTTTATAAAGTTGGATAAATTTATATTTCACAGGAACTGTGCATTTTGCGTTTAAAATAATTTAGAATCTAGTAAATCTCTTTACCGAATTATTCCAAAATCCTTTCAGCCGTTTTAGTATGTAGAAGGAATTATAGAATTATACTTAATGCTATATAGTCATCCCGCAGCAACCGTGCACTTTTCCAGCATAAAAAGAGTCCTGTGTGTATTTTAAGGGATGAAGTCTCATTTGTTCGAAATACATTTTGCATAATTTCGTTTTAATACTGCTCTCAGTGTGAAAGTGTCATAGGAAATAACAAAATATTGCATGCTTAAGCGCAAAGCGCTTGGGTTTGTTTTACTAGCGCTTAAAAATCAAGATTCTAACGTTATGTCGCATAAAATCGTATCTGACAATCATATTGAACATATAAACGATATAAAAAGCACATTGTCAGAAAGATAAATTTTAAATATCATTTATTTATATAACATATTATACAATATTTTATTACATACAATATTAAAAAATATAATTAAAAAAAACTAAAACCAGTGATTTAATTATCAAACCTACTAGTCCTACTCCCCGCGGTATCGTGCCAAGGACGCTGGCTGCGTTTCCTCGCTGAATGACTATACTTACCCTTTAAAGATAAATATGACTTTTTAACTTCTTAATATATTTTTTTAAATTGATTAATTGCTATTTTTACATAAAAAAGTGGTTTTACTGACTTATAGTGTAGATTTATCAAGCTCGCATGGAATAGTAAACACGATAACTATTGAAAATATCAATTGTTTAACTCAATCTATTTTTAATCTCTTCATCTATCATGTGAGAAGCCATGGAATGTAAATGGCAGTTTAATTTTGTTCTATTTAATTATAATTAATTTTTACCAACTGAGAAATCTCGAAATTTTCGGTGTTTTGAGCAGCTTTGTAATAATTTATACTTATTAAATACACTAAGTGGAGGGCGTCTCCCCACTAGATGGAGTGACGACCTGGGCTGGAAATTAATGGATGCAGGTGGCTCGTGACCGGGATTTGTGCCATTCCTTGGGGGAGGCCATGTTCAGCAGTAGCCTTATGAAGGTCTGTAATGATGATGATGATTATGATGAAACGTCTTTGACTTTATGGAGTGTACTACTTTAAATGCTAATGGAACTCCTCGAAAAATAGAACTAGGTGTGCCGAATTTGGGCTCGTTTTGTTAGTTATGATATGACCTTACCTACGGACTTGATAGAGTCACCTAAAGGTGTACTTCGGTTAATGCTACAGGAACTCCTCTAAGACAGTAATAGCTGCGCAGAATTTTGCCTCGTTTTGTTAGTTATGATGAGTCTTTACCTCAGGACTTGATATAGTGATCTGAAGGTTTATTTCAGTGTATGCTACAGGATCTCCTCGAGGAGTGGTAAAAGGTGTGCCGAGTTTGGCCTCGTTTTATAAGTTATGGTTTATTCATTTATTTATAATTAATTACAACGGCTTGCGCCAATGACAGTACTATTAATTACTGTAAAAGTAAACAAATAACATAATTAACACAATTTAAAAACAAATAACAAGCCAGAGATCAAACATACTTAACAATAACTAGAGGAAATAAAAAAATATAAAACAGAATAAAGTGATAACAACATACAACTTATTTACCTAACAAACATGGCTTTCACATAACATGAGACAGTTTGACATGATCACCTTGAGTGTGTCATTAAAGATGTCACATTCCGGGACTGTCTCCATTAAGGAGTTTAGAGCACCATGCATGCGACACAACGGGGATTGCGCGCGCGACACATTGCGGCAATGGGATGTGGCGAACAGCCGGTGTCGTCGAGTAGGGCTATGACGCAGGTAGTTGTTAGGCACATAAAGTGTACACAAAGTATTGTGCAGCTCTGGGGAATCTACCATGCTCCTTAAAATTTTTATGGCTATTAGGATCTGATCTCTGGCTCTACGCACTGAAAGGGAATTATATCCTAACATTCTCATTAAGAAAAGAGTAGGATACATAAATGGATAATATCCGTAAATCTTCTTATATAAAAAACGCAGGAAGGCTTTCTGAACCTTTTCAATCAACAATTCATATGTGGATTCGTGGGGATTCCAGACGGCTGCAGCAAATTCTAACTTATTTCTAACTAGACAGTTAAATAATAATTTGATGACAATAGGATCATTGAAATCACGGGCATTGCGTAGGACAAAACCTAGGCGTCTGTAAGATTCTGAAGCTAGGGCAGACATGTGTGCATGGAAAGTCAATCCGCAGTCAAATGTCACACCAAGATCTCTAATGGTTGACACGCGCTTTATTTCAACACCTGCTAAGGTATAGGTGGCATGTGTAGGTTGTAACTTGCGGCTAAATTTCATGACGTAACATTTGCCGGCATTAAACATCATTTTATTATCTATACTCCACTTATGGATTCGGTCGATGTCACTTTGAAGATGTTCGGGTAACTCTCTCTCTCTTATCAATCACTTGGACTAATTTTAAATCGTCAGCATATAGGAGGCATTGGGCATACTTTACTACTTTAATGAGATCGTTAACCATAATGAGAAAGAGAAGGGGGCCTAAAACTGAACCCTGGCTTACACCTTAGCGCGTATGATATGACTTCGAAATAAATGATCCATAGCTAACATACTGTTTTCTATTTGAAAGGTAATCAGCGAAAAGTTTTAGAAGTTTTGGGGTAAAACCCATGCTGTATAATTTATTTAATAGAATATCGTTATCCACTACATCGAACGCCTTTTTAAAATCTAAATATAGCACATCTACTTGTTGACCTTTATCCATGTGATGAGATATATAGTCAACGAGGGATAACAAGTTAGTCTCTACTGATTGATCCGGTCGGAAGCCATGCTGCTCCTCACAAAGCCGTGTATTTACCTGCGCGTATATTTCTTTGTGAGCAATATTCTCAAAAAGTTTTGCTGCGCACGATAGTACTGCGATAGGACGATACTCTTCAACCAAGGTCTTATTGCTTTTTTTAGGTATCTAGGAGTGACGTTCGATATCTTCCACTGTTCTGGGTATACGCCGGTGTTTAAAGCCAAGTTAAAAATATAGGTAAGTACAGGAGCAAAAATCTCCTTGCATCCTTTTAAGATGTAAGCTGGGACTTTATATGGACCCACAGAACTAAGTGGTTTTAACTTATTTATTCCTGATTTTACTTGTGATAAGGTAAAAAAGCTTATGTTGATATGTCCATCGCATGACAAGGGAGTACTAGATATATTGTTGAAATCCAATATGGGACTATTGGGTAGAAACACACTAGCAAAATAATTTGCAAAGGCATCTGCAGCTTCACTATTGGAAAAACTACAGCCTTTGTAGGTCACAGTGGGCTCAAAGCCACCCTTAGTTCGAAGGCTACTAATATGATTCCAGAATTTTTTTGGATTATTCTTAATGCCATTTTCAACAGCTGCTAAATAGGCATTGTATGCTGACTCGATGCGTCCCTTGAATTCTAACCGCAGTATGGAAAATGCCTTAATATTATTTGTGATGAGACTTTACCTCCGAACTTGATAGAGTGACCTGAACGTAATATACTTCGATGACTGCCACTGGAACTCCTCGAAGAGTAGAACTAGGTGTGCCGAATTTGGGCTCATTTTGTTAGCTATGAAAAGTCCTTACTTGATAGAGTCACCTAAAAGTGTACGTCGGTGAATGCTACAGGAACTCCTCTAAGATAGTAATAGCTGCACCGAATTTTGCCTCGTTTTGTTAGTTGTGATGAGACTTTACCTCCAGACTTGATGGAGTGACTTGAAGGTGTAATTTAGTGATTGCTACTGTAACTCTTTGACGAATAAAACTACAATTTACATTTTTTTTTATTTTTCACGATCATAGATATGAGCATTATGAGTCGTGCAATTATGGATTTTCCAAGATTTTTTTAAATTAAAATTTGACATAAAATTATCGGAAAATTGGTAGGTTTTTAGTGAAAACTTGTGTGTAATTCAACTAATTTAAAAATTTACGTATAATCATATTATACATAATTTTTTTAGGCGCTTCAGGCATGCACAATTGTGTTTTTATTTTCATATTTT
The DNA here is from genome assembly GCA_033319125.1 of Parnassius glacialis. NCBI lineage: Eukaryota > Metazoa > Arthropoda > Insecta > Lepidoptera > Papilionidae > Parnassius > Parnassius glacialis. The sequence continues at coordinate 23,356,867 of JAVANC010000012.1, forward strand.
CTTTGCAAGACGATTTATTATATCATTTAAAATAAAAAAATATAATCATAATATTATTTTGATTTTTTTTGACATATCGATTAACTGAAATAATATGTTTCTACGAGGGTGGATTGAAAAGTAATCAAATCAGTTATATTTTTATTTTTCTACATAATCACCATCAAGTTCAATACACTTTTGCCACCTCCCCTCCCAAGCATTTAGACCGTTGAAAAAAAATGATTCTTCCTTAGAGTCAAAATATGCGTCTACAGCTGCTTTGACCTCGTCGTTTGTCGAAAATCTTTGACCTCCCAAGTGCTTTTTTAGGTTAGGGAACAGAAAGAAGTCTGATGGTGCCAGATCAGGTGAATACGGCGGATGCGGTAACAGTTCAAAGCCACAGTTGTGAATTTCAGCCATTGACTGTACTGACGTGTGAACACGGGCGTTATCTTGATGAAACAGGACTTTTCTTCTGAGCATTCCTCGACGTTTTTCTTTTATTTCCTCTCGTAAATGACGTAGTAAGGTGCAGTAGTAATCAGAGTTTATAGTCTGACCCCTTTCAAGATAATCAATCATAATCACACCTTTCGAGTCCCAGAATACTGAAGCCATCACCTTATTTGCCGACAAAATCGACTTAGCCTTTTTAGGGGGTGGTGAACCAGGTCTTCTCCACTGTTTTGATTGTTGTTTTGTTTCCGGTGTACAGTAATGAACCCATGTTTCGTCTATAGTAACAAAACGATTCAAAAAATCATCTGCATCGGCTTCAAATAACTCCAAACAGTCGCGTGAAATACTCAATCGCGTCCTTTTTTGTTCAACTGAAAGCAGTCGCGGAACCCACCTCGCAGACACCTTGTGGAAACCCAACTCGTTGACAATGATGTTTTGAGTTCATTCACAAGGGATGCCTATAATCTCGGCTATCTCTCTAATTTTTAATCTGCGGTCTCCCATTATTAAATCAAGTACTTTTTTAATATTTTCGTCAGTAGTTGACGTCGAAGGCCTTCCAGAGCGGGGTTCATCTTTCACACTCTCTCTACCACGCTTAAATTCTGCTATCCATTTTTTGACGGATGGATATGACAGAGCACAATCGCCTAATGTACTGACCATGTCATCATGGATGGCTTTTGATGATAGCCCCTTCTTATGGAGGTACTTAATGACGGCACGCTGCTCGATTTGCTCCATTCGCGGAAATTATGTCCGATTACTTTGTTAATAAATTTATAAAAACCACAACTAATTATCGCACACGTTTCGAACTTCACACAATGAACTAGTCTGAACTGAACTAAATAATGTGGGTAGATTTGATTTTTAGAATTGAATGGATCTGTGTTAGGCCGAGTACTTTTCAATCCACCCTCGTATATTATATACATTTAATGTGATACACCCACTGACCGACCAATACAATTTTCTTTCAAATAAACTGGTAGAAAACAGAGTCGTTTATTGACTTGTCTGTACTAGCAAAGGTGCGGCGAAAAGTGAAGGCTTTAGGTTATTGGTGACCACAAAGCGCGAGCCGAGTGAGCGAAGCACATGCCATCCGCTGCGGCAACGGCCAACAAAGCGTCAGGAAAAAATTTAGGGCATTTTGTTTAAGTTAGAACTCTAAGGTGAAAATTCACCTAAAATGTAAAATATTTGTCAAATAAATTTTAACTGGTATTTAATAATTTCTTGAAATTTGGTATGAACATCAGTATTTAGTCAATTATATCATTAACAATTGTTATAATATTTGAGGAGCATAACATAAACAACTCATTTATATTTGGTGAATGGTATTCCTCTTCCGCAGTATAACTAGTGGATCCGACACAGGTCAAAGGATCAGTAAGCTGAAGCGGCAATGGGCAACCATATAATTCGAAGAATCAACAATCGATGGGGAAGAAAGGTTCTCAAGTGGCAGTTTCATACTGGCAAGTAAAATGTAGGTCGGCCCTCACTACTATGAAGTGATGACCTGGCAATAGATTCAGGAAGTCGATAAGTGCAGGTTGCTAAGGACTGTACTTTGTACCATTCTTTGGGTGGGCATATGTTTGGAAGTGGAATTGTAATGGGCTGTAATGATGATGGTGATATTGATTATTTCGAAAATATGTTTCTAATATGACTTATTTGTATATAACAACATAAAAGTATATAGAATGTTGATATTTAATTTATAAATACATGTTTTGTGTATAAAATAAGTATTATATATATATATATATATATATATATATATATATATATATATATATATAATTCTCATAATTCATTTTTTGCATGAATTAATACAATAAATGTATTATGTTGCAATATACTATGTTACAATATTCCTAAGTCTAAATGTATTATCACTAATCAATTTATCCTAAATTTATTAGGACATCAATTAAACCTAAACTTCATTATCAGAATTAAAATTTTCATACTAATAATGAAATTTACAAACTTATCAGATCTATCACACAGGAACCGTGCATTTTTTGGGATAAAAAGTAGCCATAAACTATATCAATGCATAAATCATATACGTTGCTTAGTTGTTGCATTAAAAAAAAGGACAAATCAAAAGTACTAGGAGAGCACAAAGTAGACTGTAGGTATGTGCACTACTGTGTTTTGTTCTGAAGGGTGTAGAGAACCAGTATAATTACAAGTAGGGTATTAGATCTTAGTCTTTAGAGTTACAACTCATCCGCAGACTTTTTTGTTGGAAATTAGCTGCAGATGTCAAAGGACTGCAGAAGCTATTTACTGTCAGGATCACTGTGAGTTCGTAATTCGTTTCAGTTTTTTATTATTAAAAAACGACAAATACACTTACACGTTCATAATGTTGGAGGTGATTGCTCGAGCAGTGCATAGGTGCAAACTGTTTCGAGCTCCTTAATTTCACTAGCCCATAGTGTCCCCGAAATTGAAGCACGGTAATGTTTGCACTACCTGCATGATTCATCAGGTCGTAATTCTATTCAGTGGAAGTCGCCCAGCACTGTTCTTGCCAGCCTGCTACTCGAAAATATTTCTTTCTTAAATTAGTAATGTCGTGGGTCGACGGATGCAGGTGGGTCATGACCGTACATAGTTTTCAAACGTATTGGTAAAATAACATGCCTGGTCTCTAATTGATATACTTACTATTCAAAGGAGATGTATGAAATTGGGTTATTGACATCGTTCGTAACAGTTATACAAAAATATGTAGGTAATATAACGATAAATTATAAGCATAAATAAATGGGTTTTATTTCTGTAGTCCTTGGGAAAATCTTAAAAATATTTTTATTAACCTGAAATAGAAAGCCAATGCGTTTGCTTTAGCAAAAACGAAACGTTTTTAAATGTATTGCTGTTCTGACTATGTAAATAGATAATGAAGGCTATTTTTATAATAAAATATCCTTTCTTACCTAAATAAAATCGTAATATTGAAACATTGACGCGAATCTGTAGTTATTAATATTGAATAAAATAATATATTTAGAAAACGATTGAATAGGCATGTCATTAAATCAAAAAACATTTGAATATTATCCTAAACGACTGAATAGGCTGTATGGTTATTGATCATTGCATATTCAGAAGGAGACTTAACTTGGTAACTTTAAGTTTCATCTTGTCATGCGGCATACGCATTTGGCATTGTAGCTGTTTTTCTTTGGATAGATTTCGTGTTTTTACTTTCGTGGATTTATTTAACTTGACTCTTGGATTTTTTCTCGGATCACAGGATAGTAATTTGTCGCGCCCATATACTGAAAATAATGTGATACTTAAGTTTTGAGAGAAACAGAACAGACAATGTACAGCCTCCGGCTGTTTTTTTAGATTACATTTTATTGATAATTGCAGAAAATAGTTAAACAATTAAAAACGTTGAGTTTTATTTTACTTTAAATAATTATTATTATTACTACAAAACTGTATTCTTTTGTGTTTTTTCAATTTATTCAAACCTATCACAAGAACGAGTGATTTTACTACATAACCTACAAACCATAAAAAAAAATAAAAACAAAAACCCCAGGCCCGGCAAAAATATGATTTTTGGATATAAGTAGCAAATATTTAAATCTTCAAACTAACACATATTTTATGTTTGTTCACGCCGGGCCCAAGCTTATATGGAATCAAGTTCATCTCCTTTAAGTATTATGTTCGTACAAATTGTGTTTTTCAAAAGAAATTAAAATTTCAAATATTTATACTTGTCTGAAAAATAATACATAAATTAAAATAGTGATTGTTCATCGACTACAAAACACATTTCACTTAGGTTACGACAAGAAACAGCTGCGCCAAATTCTCACATTCGGAACGAAATACGGCGTACCTTATTTCTTCAAGGGCATTTTATCTAAGAGAGGTTTTTCCTAAAATGTCCATGGTGATTTTGTTATATAATATTGGTTAAGCGTATTTTATACTGGTACAATTTGAGCCCCCTGATATCTCTTCCTGTCTTGCTTAGTTGAACTACAAATATTATTTTTAGCTATCATCATCATTACAGCCTATTACAAGTCCACTGCTAAACATAGACCTCCCCCATGGAATGCCACAAAGCACGGTCATGAGCCACCGGTAACCAGGGCGTCACTCTATCTGATGGGGAGCCACCCTACACTTCACTTCCAGCACTAGGCTGCTACTTTAGAAACGTTCTTCCATCGGTTGTCGGATCGTCAAGCTATATGATCAGCCTATTGGTACTTCAGCTAACTTGTCCGTATTTTAGATACTTATAAATAATGATCTACTATACTTTATCCAAACAATATACAAACCGTATTTACATTAACATTAAACCTGACAGTCAATAAATTCGTTTGTTTTTAGATTTTTTTTAAATTTCATAAAGCTTCATCCCCCACACTAGGATTGCCTTCTCTATCGTGGAGGAAGTTCACATTCATAAATTTCATAAGGACAACAAACATAAAAAAACATCCGGACGTGGAACAATTATTTGTGGGACATACAAATACTTTTTCCGTGCGGAGTTTGAACCCTCGGCCCTTCAGCACCGCAATTCATTGTTAAAGCCACTGCGCCACGGAGCTGCCAAATATATTATGTATTTGGTTGGTGGTTGGATGGCTCTAAATTATTCTATTGATGATAGGCGTAAATAAAGCAGCAAGAGTTGTTTTGAATATTATTGGATATACATATATTATCCAAATAGTTTATTCAAATGAAAAAATAAAATTACCTAAAGTTAGCTCTTAAAATTTTTAATCTGAAATTCAAGTTTATATGCCAATACGTCTATACATTAGCCGTCACACTATGTCTTTGTGCAAATTGAAATTATTTTAAAATACAATAGTTGAGAAGAACAATGTATTAACACAAAACTACTTATTGACACCTAATATTTTTAAAAATGAGTAAAAATTATGTTCCGGGTGTGATTTAAACTAAGGATAGAATCTACTACCTATGTTCTAAGTAATTAAATAGGTAAAGTAAAGTAAAGTTACAGCCTATATACGTCCCACTGCTGGGCACAGGCCTCCTCTCATTTCTGAGACGGTTTTAGGACAAGGAAGTGTCCGCCGCGCTGCCCAAATGCGCGTTGGCGAACTTCACATGTCTTCGAAAATATTTTTTTCTTTTTCTCAGACATGCAGGTTTCCTCGCGATGTTTTCGTTCACCGCCGAGCACGTGGTAAATCAGCACTTAAAATTGCAATTGACAATTTCATCGGTGCCTGCGGGGATCGAACCCGGGTTGCTCGCGTATTGTGAAATTAAATATAAAAGTTATTAAATATGTAATAAAAGTAAATTTTTACGTATCAGGAATATAGTCCCAAAAAAATCTGTAATTTCCTATAACAATAAATCATAATAAAGTACTTTGAATGCTTTCAGTGCCATGATAAATTCTTCATTAATAATCCTTTCGCTGTATTAAAGAACGCCAGCCGAATAGAGGGTGAAACAGACGTAGCGAAAGATTCAATTTGTAAGAATCCTTAAAACGACAGATGTTTCGAAATTGAATCAATTTGTATTTTAAGGAATTAAGCTGTATTTCTTACACGACTATAACTGCTCGAGTTATTGGACTTTAAATATTTTATGACTGTAATTATATTTGAAAGTACAATTTACAACCTCGTATTCTCGTTACACTCGTAATTTTTAAATATCACGCATTTCTATATTTTCGTAACAGACCCGGCGATAAAACTTTTATTTCTTTATGTACCTTTACATTTACAGAACTACTTTGATTTTCCGGGAAACGCTGTATCAGTTTCTAAAACCACTTAAAATCAATTCTGGAATGGAGAAGCAAAAAAAACGGTACTTTTCTATTTCTTAAATTATTCTATTGACCATGTAGTGGCGATGTAGGAATATCAACTACACCATATCGTCCCATGGGTGTCGTAAGAGGCCATCCTGATGATCACTCAAAATAATAAAAACTGCGTTCAACCCGCCCGCCAAGCATGTAAACTTTAGCAAAATCCCTCCTACAAAGCAATCTATGGGGGAGGCCTATGTTCAGCAGTCGACTTTTATATGCTGTAATGAATAGACAATGGATGGCAATTTTTCTACAAAATATTTTATCTGCAACTTTTAAAACAAATTAAATAAAAAACTTATATTCGAAATATTTATCGTAAGCTGACCACGTAAGCTTTCATTAAAACTTTCATTTACATTCGAAATCATATCATCGACAATTACTATTGGAAAGCGGGCTTAAAAGCTATCGAAACTCCAACCCGTAGACCTTTATGAAGGTTTCATCCCGGCAAGTATGATAACTATGCTAATGTTATTTGTGTGCGAGGGTGGAGAAATTTACTAACATCACCTTGAAGAATCGAGAATATAAAAAGATATAAAATATAAAATCGATTTTATTTAAATTACAACATTACATTTTTAATTTAAAGAAGTAAAATTTTCACAAGCCCTTTAGAGGCAAGGAAAATCATGTCATTTACTTTCGATATAATCATCCTAAAAATTAACAAAACTTATTAAAAATGCCGATTTGAGTGGACATTTATTCAGAACGGTATTTAGTAGCAAGAAAAAATTGAGGGAGGTTGGTACTTGTAGAAAATGTTGTTGAGTTCCCACATACTCGTCTGAATGCATGGTTTATGTTTTGAACCAAATGCAATTCATATAATTCATTTGTCATCAATTATATATAATTTTAGCAACAGTTTTATTTAAGTTCATGATAGCTACCGCTATTGTAAGAAAATCACCAAACGGGATGCTTGGTGATTTTCTCGTGGACAGGTGTCGTTAGAAAGGGATCTCGGCAAATCTAATGGCATTGGACAAATTGGGTATTAAAAATAAGCCTTTAAAATTCTAATTGGTAATAACCAGTTCGAATTTTTAAGGCCGCAACGGCGAGGTAGAAATTATCAAAGGTACAAGCCGTCTGCCAACCATGGCGATTTCTACTATACGAGGGGAGATCCAAAAGTAATAATAATCGGTTACTTCAGGTCCGCATAAAAATCCAAAAAAAATATTTTTTGCTTTCTTATATACTCACTACATCAGCCTAAAACAATCATATAAATAGATCACGATTTCCGGGAGATACATTCATTTGAATACGAACTGTCAAAGAGATAACATCAACATGGAGAAAAACGAAATTAGAGCTGTCATCAAGTACCTCTGTTTGAAAAAAATGTCTTCAAAAGACATACACAGTGACTTAGTGGAAACATTGGGGGACTCTGATCCTCCATATTCTACAGTTGCACGCTGGGCCAAGGAGTTTAAACTGGGCAGAACATCCACTGAAGATGAACATCGCGAAGGACGCCCATCCGCGTCCCTCACTGAAGACAACGTGAAAAAAGTCGAAGATGTTGTGTTAGTAGATCGAAGAGTGACCATCAGGCATGTAGCTAAGGTCACAGGGATCTTATATAGTAGCGTTCAAAGAACCCTTGTGAACGAGTTGCATATGAAAAAGGTCTCTGCGCGTTGGGTACCCAGAATGTTAACCGACGAGCAAAAGAAAAATCGAGTTGACATTTCGAGGGTCAATCTCGAAAAGTTCCAAACAGATCAAGAAGAGAGCTGGATCCACCATTTTGATCCTGAAACGAAACAACAATCGATGACTTGGAAGCGAGCCTCCTCACCGACGCCAAAGAAATTCAAAGTTTCAAGTCCGGCGGGAAAGGTTATGGCATCTGTTTTTTGGGACGCTCAAGGCATAATTATGGTGGAATATTTGGAAAAGGGAGACACTATTTCGGGCTCTTACTACGCAGACCAAATAGAAGATTACGGGAGGCTGTTAAGGAAAAAAGACGTGGCAAACTGCGAGCTGGAGTGCTGTTTCACCAAGACAATGCACCATTCAAGCCATTCAAGAAACGGGATTCGAACTGCTCGAACACCCTCCCTATTCGACAGATCTAGCTCCTAGTGATTTCTACTTCTTTCCTCGGCTCAAGGAACGCCTCCGAGGCAAGGAGGTTATAAAATAATATAGGGAGTGAGCGCTTGAAACATTGAAAACGTTCCTCATTTTTCTTAGAAAGAGAGGCACCGAGTTTTGTATTTTATCTCCTTCTAACATGATCATGTTTACACAAAATAAAAACATTACCAACGTTTTGACAGTTATTGACTTAAATTAATATTTAAGACGTATGCTAGAACGATAATCTTACATTTTTTGTCGCTAATCATAGTTGGTATATTCCATATTGTATTTTAATTAAGCTTATTATTAAGTTACACAAAAAAAAACACTAATACACTTTAATGTATGAAATTAATGACTCCAAATGTCAAACAATTAAATATTAATGTAATTTTAAATGGAGAGAAACTGAATCTTGTAGATACCACCATTTTTCTTGGAATCACATTAGATGCCAAGCTTCAATGGAGCCCCCATATATCAAAATTAGCAAGCAGACTTAGCTCTGCAACATATGCTGTAAACAAGGTTAGAAGTCTTACCATAGTTGAAACAGCTAGATTAGTTTACTTTAGCTATTTCAATAGCACAATATCGTTTGTTATTTTGCTGCACACGCAGCTGACACTGAAATTATATTTGTTTTACAGAAGAGAGCCATAAGAGCAATTTATGATTTAAAGCCTATAGAGTCACTGCGACAAAAATTTAAGGAAATTAATATATTAACTTTGGCCTCTCAATACATTTATGAAAATGTAATGTTACTATTATATATTCTATTAAATGTAAAAAACGCAAAAATAAAAGTAGTTTTACAAAAATAAGTGATATTCATTCTATAAATACTAGGAACAGACACAAGCTAGTGGTACCAGTTACTCGACTCCATCGAGTCAGTAATTCATTCTTGGGGCGATGTATACGCTTTTACAACATAATTCCAGAAAATATACCTAATTTGACCAGCTCAAAATTCAAAAACTCTAATAAACTAAGTTTGTATAAAAAGGGTATAATATTAAAAAAATTATGGATGATAATAACTTCTGGAAATGAGGTGATCGCTAACAAGCTATTTCTAATTTGTTGTGTTCTTAATTTGTGTAACATACATGATTGTAAGCTGTTATTTAAAAAAAAAGTTCCGCTGGGTTTCTTGCTGGTTCTTCCTAGGACATAGATTTTTTTTCGAAGCAGTGGTAATTAAACAAAAGAGTGACTTTCAATAAGTATTTTTTTATAATTTATATTTAATAAAAAAGTTTTTGTTTCTGTTACATGAATGTTCTTTCCCTAAAAACTAGGAGGTGCATTTTAGGCTATAGATGACAACACTATTTTAAAATTTGACGTTCTCAAATGAATGAATATATTGTTTTTTTTTTATAGAATAGGATGACAAACGAGCACACTGTCCACCGGATGGTAAGTGGTATCGCTGTAGCCCATAGACATCTACATCTATCCTAGTTTGCGAATCAAAATGCAGATGCGTTGTCACCCGTGAGAACTAGGATGGAATGCCTCATTTCCAGTAAAAAGGGTCTTCGGTTCTCTACACTAACCATACGAAATACATCAGTGTTGAGCTGCTATTTTACGCTGGTATAAACCACAGCAGAATAACTTATAAAAAACTAGTATAAACACTCTATACACACTCTACACTAAGATATATATGATCCCAGGACCAACAGAGAAAACTTCGATACAAAAGAAGCAGTATCTATACTCTTACCAGCTTTGTGTGACTTCAGTTTTTTATGCTATCTTTTCTTTTGGTGTAAAATCCTAATAGAAGTTAGTCAGACACAAAAGCAAATACTAAATAACATAATAATTATCTAGATTATCACTGGAAAAGTATGAGATAAAAATCAAAGCCCAAAATGTTTTCTTTAATGCCAACGTATTCAACTAGTGTATAAAGCTATTGCCTACGTGAACAAAAATGTGAGAATGTGGACATTTCGATTACAGGAAGAAGAGAAATGAGGAGATATCGAAAACGTTTACCAGGAGAAATGACCCGATATGCTGGACTAACATTGCCAGAGGAGCTGCAGGGAGCTATGTTAGAATGTCTTGACATATTTACGAGGAACTAGACCATCGCTACAGAGCAATGGATGATATTCTCGTAACATTTAGTGCTTTCAGCCTTACACTCTGCTAACGTCACCAGATGGAGATCTTCGTGTAATAGTTCAAAATCTGACAAAAATCTACGATGAATTTTCTACTTCTTTTTTGTTTTACGGCTTGAAAGCTGCCAGCATTTTTTCCCAAGAAGCGGTTTAATGTAATTCATTGGAGCTTTTCTCATTAAATTGGGCTATTATGAATCTGTTCCGAATCTAGCGCTGTGTCTAAGATTTTTTTTACTATTAAGTTTCATGTGTCTTCTTACTTAAGGTCCACAATGAGCCAAGAGCGATTAACCAATCTTTCCTTTTTATCTATCGAAAATGACAAGGAATTACTCTGACTTTGATAATATATTAGAATATTTTAGCAAAATAAAGTCCCGTTAGCATGTATAGCATTTTTTGTATTATTTTGGGGGGTGCTTGGTAGAAAACCGCCCTAACCCACGCTACGACGCCACTAATTACCGTAAGGTTTGATACTGTAGCGAATCAATAATGTAATCAAAATATTAAACGGAGTTTAATTATAACACTATTCAGCACTTTCCATATTGAAAAAAAATACGCATTTCGTTTTCCGTGATGCTGTATACACTAATAATATTCTCAAAATATTGTATCATGGACACTCTATTAGAAAGAAATGCAACGCCTAACTCGGTGCCTTTCATTCATTTCAAGGTCACTGATTTAGGACCGTTTCTCTAGCATGAAGTGCGCACTTCCTATATTTTACAATCTCCTTGCTCCGAGGCAAGAAATTCGAAGACGATAGCGAAGTAATGGCCGCTGTTGAAGCGTTTTGGGAGGGTCAAGACCAAGAATTTTTTTCAAAGGGAATCCTGGGTTTAGAAAAAAAGATGGACTAAATGTATTGATTTGTTAGGAGACTGTGTAGAAAAATAAATTATTATATTAACTTTAACTACCGTGTTTTATTTTCATTATCATTACTTTTGGATCACCCCTCGTACTCCCGAGATTCATCTTGTACTACAGTTGGCTGCGAAACTGTGATCAGGATTGAGGAGAAGATAGACGTATCTTCTTGATAATTTGATGGTGCCATTTTATGTGCAGAAACTCTTCTAATTCAAACTATTCGATATTTTATCATTTATTTTTTAAATAAACTTTATAAGTTCTTTTTTATGGCAAATACTCCCCAATGATTACAGCAACAAAGAGACGGCCCCCAGTCCTCGGCGGCCCTGTTATTCCTGGCTGCGGTGGCGACCATGGTAATGGCGGGGCAGAGGTTGCCAAGAATATCTGGTGGAGGTTCGGTTGATACCTAAGACGACTCGACCTGGCAACATAGAACGCACGCACACTGAGGACTGACGAGAAGATCGTGGAGCTGGAGGAGGAGATAGACAAATTACGCTGGCATATTATAGGATTATCCAAGGTTCGAAGAGAGAGGGAGGAGACGGTATTCGTCGAATCCAACAACTTGCTCTATCACCGGGAGGGCGACCATTTGTCCCAAGGAGGTGTCGGATCCACAAGACTCTCGTTAACAAAATTATAAAGATTGCGAGTGTGTCAACGAGGGTTGCGTACCTTATACTCGGAATAACCAAATGGTATTCGCTGAAGGTCACACCGGTTTACGCACGAACCTCGGTACATCCTGATGAAGAGGTGGAGGAAATGTATGAGGATATCTCAAGAGACATGCATTCCTCCAAAACCCACTATACGGTGTTAATGGGAGACTTCAATGCAAAACTAGGCACAAAAGAGAACGGTGAGCTGGAAGTATGGATATTTGGAATAGGGCAACGGAATCCAAGAGGCCAGCAGCTGGCCAAATTCATGGAAAAAGAGGGACTCTTTATGATGAACTCTTTCTTCCAGAAGCGGCCCCACAGTAAGTAGACCTGGTCTAGCCCCGACGGTTCGACAATAAATGAGGTTGAATTCATTATGACGACCAGACGACAACTGTTCAGTGATGTCTCCGTGATCGCGAGGGTGAAAGCTGGTAGTGATCACCGAATGGTTAGAGGCACACTGAACCTAAACGTTAAGTTGAAGAAATCTCATCTAATGGAGTCAACGCTTCGTCCTCCTCGTGCTCTGTTCCAAAGTTCCGAAATCTTTCAGTTCGAGTTACAAAACCGTTTTCAGTGCCTAGAAGACTGCAATAAAGTGGACGATTTGAATGACAAGCTCGTGGAAACTGTCCATGCGGTCGGAGCTAAGTTCTGCAAGACCCACCGCCGAAGTACACAAAAACTCTCCGATCACACTTTTAATCTCATGGCTGTTAGACGGGAGATGAAGCTACATTCTTCAACAGATTTGACAGCATACAGGCAACTGAACAGACAGATCTCCAAATGCATGCGGAGAGACTTACGCAACTTCAATACAGCTTGTATTGAAGAAGCGATCGAGCGGAATCAAGGCTCCAAAGTCTTTGTCAGAGCTATGTCTGCCAAAATGAGCCAACTGTCAAAGCTGAAGACTGAGTGTGGCAGCATCGTTTCCGGGACACCTGAGATTTTGAGTGAGATTAAGAGGTTCTATGGGCAGCTGTACACGTAATCGTTGGAGCCACACGCAAGTGTGAGTAACGATTCAAGAGCGAGTCTTATCCGACACTATTCCGAAAATATCCCGGACTTCAGTCTGAGCGAGATTAGAATGGCTCTCCAGCACCTTAAAAACGGCAAAGCCCCAGGCGAGGTGGAATTTCAGCGGAGCTTCTGAAAGACGGTGGATTCCGTCCTCCATGGTGGCACTACTCCGGAGGCGTAAAGCAGAAGTGCGGTGGTCTTGTTCTTCAAGAAAAGCGACAACGCTCTCTTGAAGAACAACAGACCGATATCCCTTCTGAGCCGCATCTACGTGCTGTTTTCGGGAGTCATTACGAATCGTCTCGCACGCAGATTTGACAACTTCCAGCCTCAAGAACAAGCCATATACATACCCTGCGGCAGATTGTACAGAAGGCAGAGGAGTATAATCTGTGTGTGTCTGCCTAGCGTATGTGGACTATGAGAAAGCTTTTGATTCCGTCGAAATTTGGACGGTGCTGCAGTCCCTTTAGAGGTGCCAAGTTGACTGTCGGTATATCGAAGTGCTGAAGTGTTTATACACTAGAGCTACGATGGCTATCCGAGTACAGAATTAGAGTACGAAACTTATCCAACTGCAGAGAAGTGTAAGACAGGGTGACGTTATATCCCCGAAACCGCTCACCGCTGCATTGGAAGACGTTTTCAATCTATTGGACCGGAAAGGATGCGGTATTAACATCAATGGCGAGTACATCACTCACCTTACATTTGCCGTCGCTATAGTCCTAATGGCAGAATCGCAGGAGGACCTAAACACTATGCTCAATGACCTCAATAGTGTCTCCCAACGGAAAGGTCTTAAGATGAACATAGACAAAACAAAAATCATGTTTAACGTCCATGTCACACCTATGCCGGTAGTTGTTGGGAGTACTTAGCTCAAATTTGTTGACGAGTATGTTTACTTGAGACAAATAGTCCAACTAGGTAAGTTCAACTTCGACCAAGATCTGATTCAAGATGATGTTAAAAGGTCAAACGACGGATTCAGCTCGGCTGGGCAGCGTTCGGGAAACTACATAACATCTTCTCGTTAGACGTGTCTCAAAATCTGAAAACGAAATTGTACATTCAGTGCGTGTTGCCAGTGATGATTAACGGATCTGAAACGTGGTCCTTCACTGCTGGCCATATGAGGAAGCTCAAGATCGCTCAGCGAGCTATGGAGAGGGCTATGCTCGGGTTATCTCTGCGTGATAAACTTAGAAATGAGGATATCCGCAGTAGAACCAGAGCAACCGACATAGCCCAACGGATTAGTAAACTGAAGTGGCAATGGGCCGGCCATATAGTTCGAAGAACCGACAACCGATGGGGAAGAAAGGTTCTCGAGTGGCAGCCTCGTACCGGTAGGCGAAGTGTAGGGCGACCCCGCACTAGATGGAGTGACGACCTGGTAAGACATGCAGGAAGTCGATGGATGCAGGTGGCTCAGGACCGTACTTTGTGGCATTTCTTGGTGGAGGCCTATGTTCAGCAGTGGACTTATGAAAGGCTGTAATGATGATGATGATGATGATGACACCCGATAAACTATATATCCGATTTTAGGATCTCTAGTAAAGATTTGTTGAAGTTTCTTGAGTTTCATAATGTGCTCCTATGCTTATACTCATAAAGCCTGTTCTGAGTTTTGCTTTAATTTGACTAGCTGATAACATCCGATAACATACAATTTGCCATTATTTTATGATTAAAATCATTGTATGGGAGAATTTGCCTAAATCGTTACGACACTTACAGGACTAATATCAATTCCACGGCAATGATCAAAGCATGATCATATTTTATACAAGCCTGCTCGTTTTGATAGTTTAAAGAACATCTAAAATAAAAATTTAAAGATGAAAATTATTTCCGTCGTTATGAGTTTTATTGTAAACAAATTCTGAATTCAAACATTATAGAAGAATATAACTAGATATTGAACCCATCATTCAAAAGAATTACTATCTAAATAAAATATTCATAAATAGTCTTACATATAAACATTATAAGCACAATTAAGGAAAGTATAATACTAATATGTAAGCCCTAAAGAAAAACGAAGAAATTCTAATCTGTGTATTAGGATTATGATGTAATCTGTGGCTTTAATTAAATTTATGTGATGATGATATTCTACTTCTAGCATTGCCTAGCCTTAGTTGTTGAGAGTACATGATCATCACTGTTATCATCCAAGGTTTATTTACATTTCACATTTCATACCTCGGGCCAAAGCCAAATTCCATGACTTGAAATAATTATTCTACTTTCTTATGCTGATTCAGAATACTAGTTTAAATGATAAATCAGTGACAGAACAGTCCACTGCTGGACAAAAACGTTAGTATTTTATACGAAATCAAAAAATTAAACAAAATAAATTATTGAAACATTTTCAAAAAATTAACGATTTTTTTAGGTATTTTTTTTCACTACATTCATCAGATAATGTCGTGATGGAATGGTCATGGCAGACCTGTTTGGAGCATCTTGTTCTTATTTTTGTTGTTTGACCTAGGTCACATATTACATCTTCTGCACGATGTCGATCGAGCATTTTGGAGTGGGTGCCTATATAGGAAGCTATTGGAAATGCCGCGGCAAAAAAACTCGAAAATAGAGGAATTATTAGTATCGAAATATTTCTTGGGGTAAAATATACTACACGGGAGTAATAAAGGGGGCACCAAAGAAATAT
This sequence comes from Parnassius glacialis, assembly GCA_033319125.1. Classification (NCBI taxonomy): domain Eukaryota; kingdom Metazoa; phylum Arthropoda; class Insecta; order Lepidoptera; family Papilionidae; genus Parnassius; species Parnassius glacialis. The sequence goes on from JAVANC010000012.1 coordinate 23,372,743, forward strand.
CAGCGCTGAAGTGCTCTGGCAGTAATGCTGAGTTGGGTACATTTTACCAAATTAAAATATGCTATTGTTGTAAGCAAATTATAATAATACGTTACTAAATAAGCTTACTTCTTTCCTTCTTTATGGCATTATTGTACATTTGCGATAGTTTAAATATCTTTATTAAAAAACTTTGATACAAGCTTTAAATATATTCTTTCATACTATGTTTGTTATTAAGTAACAACCTAACACATGTTTTTACCTTTTTTTGATGAAAGTAATTCATAACGATTTTAGCCAAAATTACGATTTACACAATACTAAAATGAATACAGGCGGACGTCATTAGCTTTATTAATGTATTCCTCGAGCTGTGAACGCGTGCTCGACGTTTTCGTGTACGTGACTTCAATTTACAAATAGGTCTAGGTATACGTTGTATTTTCCTTAACAGTACTAAAAATCTGTGTATTGTTTACTATTTACGGTTTATTAAATATTCTTATTGCTATAACTTATTTTTATTTTTCATACAATGTACCTGATCACAAATATATTCGTGTTGAAAATAAGCGTAATTCATATTTTTTTTTAGAAGTGTACATTAAGCACGCTGTATTGCACTTTTAACAACACAATAATATATAAAACAAAGGTATGAAATAAACATATACAAAATATAAAATAAAAGCTTCTTGCCTTGACAAGCCTCTTGAAAAACACTATTGAAAAAGTATAATTTCAAATCACACAACATTTACACTTCACTCAGTCCTGACTGCCAGATAGTAATTATTTGTTGGCAATATTTTAAAAATCTTTGGGCACAAACATATTATGTATGTTTTTACTTTAACAGCGACAACTGTTGCTCTGTGTGACTGTTTGACTACAGACTATTATGTGTTTTAGATGGGTAGTATGGACGTAAATAGTAAATGTTTTATTATATTTTATTTAATATATTTATTACTCATATGATAAACAAGTTATAGCTTTCTGTACTCCTTCAGACTCCTCCACGCGCTTGAAAAGAAGTATTAATTAAAAAAGATAGTAATTTCAAAATAAAATAAAAAATAATTATCACAATAAGACACAGCAAGTGTCACTGGGTATAGAAAAGCTTTATATCTTTGAAAGAATTTTCAGAATCGGATCAGTAACTCTTTATGACACAAATATAAAAAAAGCTTGCACATGGATTAAGTACCCACACACTTATAGTGTGAGTTATTTTTGATTTCATTTATATTTTAAAATACAAAATTAGTAGACAAAACTGTTTTTGTTAAAAACAACTTATTCTTAAACTAAAATATGACAACCGACTTTTTCTATTGAACCTTTTAACTGTTTTGACGAATCAGAGCTACCTGATTGATCAAATGTAACGAGTTTTAAAAGAAATCAAAGCAATTATATTATTTACCAATAATCATTTATTTTACGTTAAGTTTTAGAAGATACTTATATTATGTTTTTTCTTAAATATTCATCATTATCATTACAGACCTTAATAAACCCACTACTGAACATAGGCCTCCCACAAGAAATGCTACAAGGCACGGTCATGAGCCATCAGTATCCATCGACTCCTATGTATATGTCTTACCAAGTCGACACTGCATCTAGTTGGCCTACTACGCCCTACACTTTGTCTACCGTTACGAAGCTGCCACTCGAGAAACTTTCCTCCCCATTAGTTGTTACTTCTTCGAGCTACATTGCCAGCCTATTGCCACTTCAGCCTTCTAATCTATGGGGCTATGTCGGTACTCTAGATCTACTGCGGATATATATTCATTTTTACGTCTATCACGCAGAGAAAACCCGAGCATAGCCCTCTCCATAGCTCTCTTAGTGACATTGAGAATTTTCATACGGCCAACATTGAAGGATCACGTATATATACCAACATCCATAAGTCATCACTGGCAAGACAAACTGGTTGTACAATCTCGTTTTCAGGTTTCGAGATATACCTACCTAAAGAGTAGATAGTCTCTCGGACGCTGCCCAGCCGAGACGCACCCGTCGAGTTTTAAAACATTATGTCTTGGGAAATTATCACATACCCATATCTAACAACAATATATCATTTATTTTTACCGATTCGCAATTTCTGTTGCTTTACATGTATAGAGTTAATAGAGTACATATCATAAGTACAAGAAAATTTGGAATAGTTTTTATTTATAAAGTTACTCGGGGGCCATGCTGTAAGCATTAGGCTGACAAGGTCAGATTTGGTTGCATTTTAAATCAAAAATATTGTTACATAAACAAAGAAAGCGGTACAAATACTTCTAGAGGCGAGTATTTTGTATTAGTACACACCTCATGGTAATTCAGAGTGGACGAATTAGGCAAACGAACAATAACTTATGATGTAGTTAGTAGTATATTTAAAGTTAAGTTATCATCATCATCTAAGGGGTGGGCCTTTTAAGAATTGGAATTTGAATCGGCTATAAAAAAACAACTAATGAATTTTTTTTTAAATTTATGAGTTTATTAGAAATATTGATGAATAAGGAATGGAAGACAATATCAACCCAATTCGATCAGTCCAATTTTTCAGTACATTTTCGATTGTTTGAGCCTCCATTCCGTCAATTTCGAAAATTTCGTCAAGTCCTCAATCGTCTCTGGATGGTTAGCGTAACACTTGTTCATAACAGTTTCCCCCAAAAAAGTGCAACGGATTCAAATCGCAGCTTCAAGGTGGCCAATTGACATAAGTATTTCGGCTGATTATGTGGTTTTCGAAAAAAATGCGCAAAAGATCGATTTTTACGTTGGCTGTGTGGCATATTGCGCCGTCCTGTTGAAACAAAATGTCGTCAATGTCATCCTCTTCAATTTTGGGAAACAAAAAATCACTAGCCGTTCACTTAAACGGCGTTTCCTTGCTAATTTTTTGAAGAAAAATGGCCTAATAAAGCCGCCAGTCTATAATCCGCACCAGACAGTTACTCGTGAATGTGTTATGGCTAAAAGCCTAAGTGCGGTTATACCTACCTAGTTCTAGCCAGCTAGAACCAGATGCGGCCAGCAGTAGTTGGTTAAATTTAGGTGTACGGTTAAATTTGTAAAAAATACGGAAAACGTATCAAGTAATATCAGCGACAGTAGGTTAAGTTGCGGAACGATGACGAATTGATGTTGATGGTTGTTCACACACACTCTGAGCAACAGTAGCGATGTTTTCGTTTGAGTGCACTGGACGAGTACGTACATGGGTTGTTTTATCCAACAACGATCCAGGTGCACGAACTCATTACACAAATTGATCCACAAACTGTGTTTTTGGCACATCCTTTTAGTCAGTTTTTTCGTAAATTTCTTACACTTTTGAATATTTCCCAGCTTTGTTCAAGTGGAAGCGACCCATGTTATAAATTTCAAACATAAAACTTACTTTCCTTCTCATCAAAAATGTCATCAAACCTTCCAACCCCAAAATAACATATACTTCCAATTGAGAACGTTAGATGGCCCACCCTATACAAGTCCACTACTGAACACAGTCCTCCCCCTAGGAATGCCAAAAAACGAGGTCCTGAACCACCTGTATCCATTGAATTCTTCCATATCTTACCTCTTCGTCAATTCATTTAGTGTTAATTGTATTATTCATAGTTTTTGTATTTAATACGTCAGTCTTGTCAATATTGTATGTTGAATGTTTTTTTTTGCTATTTTAAATCCACGCCTCAGTCAATATCATGATTTTTTTATATCGTAATTACTTTCAATTTTTAGGTTCTGTTAGCTGCATGATTCATTACTAACTTTATTTTTGTGTGGTAAATACTTTCATACATTGTGTCTTTGGGACGCGGGTATAGATGCAATTTTTCGTGTAAATATTCGTGTATTTTATTATTCTTGTAAACTGCTTTGTTTTTATAGTTTTTGTATAATATGACACAGTTCAAACTTTTTGTTTTCTGTTAAATTTTACGTAACTTTGTATGACAATCGAATAAGGTTGATGTCGCATTAAGGTTATTTGTATTCTGACTATGAAAATGAAATGAGACTGTAAGGCGGTGGCTTTTCGTAAAAATACAAGAGGTTATTAAAAATATGGTAAATGGGTCATTCTAAAGGGGAGGTGATTCTTTAGTGTAATTGGAAGGTCATCAAACGTCTAGTAATTATTATTGTCTCGGTAAGTATGGTCAGACGAGATGGAATAAAACTTCTTCTTAAATCCTTTGAAATAAGACAGCTAAGGATATCGATACCTAGCTCAAGTTGCTAAAAACATGATATTCGTGTACAAATTATTACCGTTATATACTGCTAAACAATGTCCATTCAGAAATTCAACCTTAACCTGAGAATAATTACTAGCATAAAGGGAATACTAAAATAAAAATAAAATTCTTGTAACTGAACTCTTTACGTATAAGACGTTTTACGTGGTACAAAATAAGATAGCTTTATTATTCTCACCTTCTTTCTTTTACAAGGTTGTTACCATTTATCCATTCCATAGACAAGTCAATTAATGTGCCAGTAACGAAACAAAAAACGTTGTCGATAAATTCATTTAGTCTATGACTTAACATAAATAAGGATTTTGATTCTTCCGATTCGTATAATACTCAGCCTATATCAATGAACGGTAATATAAGTTTCATCTGATATTTTACAACAAAAACGTAGTCGAATAATGCTGAAATTAGCACTATCGTCGTAAGTTAAAATAATTACATCGTTGAAAAATCACTATTAAATACACTTACGGTTACGGTATATTTTTTGCAAGTTGTCCCTAGCCTTATTATGAATTTTGAAGGAATAATAACTGCAAACATGCAAATACATACCCCTTTGAAATATTTTATTTATGTTTGTTTGTCTAAGTGATACCGGGTTTTCTTCATGGAACTTGCAAATTTTGTATAATACACAGTTAGGTCATAAGTATTGTCACACAGTAAAAACTTTTCTTTTAGAATGCTGGCCCAAAAAAGTTTATTGAATTCGAATTTCGAATTGATCATAAAAATAATACTGTATACATTTTAGAATTTTACTCATTTTTAAATATGGAGTGGACGCTTAAAGAAGACCGTGTTGCAGTTATTTCGTTGCATCGTTGCGGTTACGGGCCAATTCAAATTTTTGACATACTGAAAAATTTGAATATAACCAAAAGATTCGTTTCTCGTACCATCAAACGATACAATGAAGACTCTAGTGTAGATGACAGGTCAAGAAGTGGTCGCCCTCGGTCTGTTAGGACTCCAGCAGTAATAAAAGCTGTGAAGGCGCGAATTCAAAGAAATCCCAAACGTAAGCAGAAACTGTTGGCCCTTCAGATGGGGTTAAGCAGAACCACGGTGAAAAGGGTATTAAATGAAGACTTAGGGCTTCGGGCATATCGAAGAAAAACAGGACATCGTTTGAATGCTTGTCTAATGGACCTGAAACTGAAGAGATGCCGCGCTTTGTTGAAGCGGTACGCAGGAAAAAATATCGGGAAATTCTTTTTCAAAAATTTTTACCGTAGAAGAGAGCTACAACAAACAAAATAATAAGGTGTTCGCACACAGTAGTGAAGAAACGAGCAACCGTATTCCGCGTGTCCAACGATGTCATTTTCCGTCCTCGCTCATGGTATAGTTGGGAGTTTCTTATTGGGGATTAACAGAGGTACATTTTTGTGAGAAAGGTGTAAAAACGAATGCAGTTGTGTATCAAAATACAGTCCTGACGAACCTTGTGGAAGCTGTTTCTCATACCATGTTCAATAACAGGCACTGGGTATTCCAACAAGATTTGGCGCCAGCTCATAGAGCGAAGAGCACACAAGACTGGCTGGCGGCGCGTGATATCGACTTCATCCGGCACGAAGACTGGCCCTCCTCCAGTCCAGATTTGAATCCGTTAGATTACAAGATATAGCAACACTTGGAGGAAAAGGCGTGCTCAAAGCCTCATCCCAATTTGGAGTCACTCAAGACATCCTTGATTTAAGCAGCCGCCGATATTGACATGGACCTCGTTCGTGCTGCGATAGACGACTGACCGCGCAGATTGAAGGCCTGTATACAAAATCACGGAGGTCATTTTGAATAAACTTTAGTGTCATAAGAATCTGTGTTTTGATAAGTTTATTTTGGTATACAAATGGTTACATAATAAATAAACTTGTTTCAATTATTTTATATTAAACATGTGACAGAATTTATGACCTGACTAGGTATAAATACAACGGCGCGACCGCGGAGTGTAGCTTTCACACACGCAAATCATCGTAATTTGTACGACCTCTAAGTCGTCCAAAAGAGATTTATTCGCATAGCCACCGGAGCTCGGTACTAGCGGAACTCCGACTTGCACAGAGACTATCAACTTCTGACGATCTCTAAATATTTCAAGAAAATATCTCGGTGCTACTTTAGAGAGGGCCGAGACATAATATCTCAACGTAAACGCAGCCACCAACGCTCCGATTTCAAAGGTTAGGGAAAGTCTCCGGAGGCCGAGTAACGTTTTTATTAAACCCGCAGTTCCACTAGATTTCGACGACCCAAACATCGCCAGCCAGTCACACACCAACACTACACACTCACCTAATAACACAAACACCGTTAGGATAACCTATGGGACGCAGCGAGTACGCAGACGGGCGCGACTCACACCACTCCATAGTGTGTACACACCGTACACCCGCGTACCTGGATGGTTCTCATCGAACCAGATCACTGAACGACACAACTTAGCCGTCAGAGCCGAGGCTTGCCACCCCCTGTTAGGACGTCCGTCAGATAGCTCATCTATGTGCACTTTGAACAGTCGTAGGTGTAGGAACAGATCCCTTCTGAACCGCGTCTACGTGCTGTTTTCGAGAGTCATTACGAATCGTCTCTCGCGCAGTCTAAACGACTTCCAGCCTCCTGAACAAGTCGGTTTCCGAAAAGGCTTTAGCACCATAGACTTCATAAATACCCTTTGGCAAATTGTACAGAAGGAGTACAATTTGCCACTATATCTGGCATATGTAGAATATGAGAAAGCCTTCGATTCCATTGAAATTTGGGCGGTGCTGCAGTTCCTTCAGCAGTGCCAAGTTAACTGTCGGTATATCGAAGTGTTGAAGTACTTGTACAGTAGGGCTACGATGGCTATCCGAGTACAGAACCAGAGTAGGAAACGTATCCAATTGCAAAGAGGTCAAAGAAAACCGGTATTTGAATTCCTTCAGAAGCTTTTTAATTCCGTCCTCCATTGTAGCACTACTCCGGAGGCGTGGAGCAGAAGTTCGGTGGTACTGTTCTTAAAGAAAGGCGACAACGCTCTCTTGAAGAACTACAGACCAATTTTCCTTTTGAGACGCGTCTACGTCTTGTTTTCGAGAGTTATTACCAATCTTCTCGCACGCAGACTTGACGACTTCCATCCTCCCAAACAAGCCGGTTTCCGAAAAGACTTTAGTACCATAGACCACATACACACCCTTCGGCAAAGTGTACAGAAGACAGAGGAGTATAATCTGCCACTTTGCCTTGCGTATGCGGACTATGAAAAAGCTTTTGATTCCGTCGAAATTTGGGCGGTGCTGCAGTACCTTCAGAGGTGCCAAGTTGACTGTCGGTATATCGAAGTGCTGAAGTGTTTCTACAGTAGAGCTACGATGGCCATCCGAGTACAAAATCAGAGTACGAAACCTACCCAACTGCAGAGAGGTGTAAGACAGGGTGACGTTATATCCCCTAAACTCTTCACCGCTGCATTAGAAGACGTTTACAAGATACTCGACTGAAAAAAATGCGGTATTAATATCAATGGAAAGTACATCACTCAACTTCGATTTGTCGACGAAATAGTCCTTATGGCAGAATCGCTGGAGGACCTAAGCACTATGCTCAATGACCTCAATAGTGTCTCCAAACTGATAGGTCTTAAGATGAACATGGACAAAACAAAGATCACGTTTAATGTCCACGTCACACCTATGCCGGTAGTTGTTGGGAGCCCTAAGCTTGAACTTGTTGACGAGTATGTATACCTGGGACAAATAGTCCGACTAGGTAAGTCCAACTTCGACCGAGAGGTCAATCGACGGATCAACTCGGCTGGGCAGCGTTCGAGAAACCACGACACATCTTCTCGTTAGACATACCTAAAACCTAAAAACTAAATTGTACAACCAGTGCGTGTTGCAAGTGATAACTTACGGATCTGAGACGTAGTCCTTTACTGCTGGCCGTATGAGAAAGCTCAAGGTCGCTCAGGGAGCTATGGAGAGGGCTATGCTCGGAGTTTTTCAGCGGTATAAACTTATAAATGAGAATATCCGCAGTAGAACCAGAGTAACCGACAAAGCCCAATGAATTAGTAAGCTGAAGTGAAGTGAGCTGGCCATTTAGCTCGGAGAACCGACAACCGATGAAGAAGAAAGGTTCTCGGGTGGCAGCCTCGTACCGGTAGCCAAAGTGTAGGGCGACTCCCCACTAGATGGAGATATGACCTGGTAAGACATGCAGGAAGTCGATAGATGCAAGTGGGTCTTGCCGTGTTTTGTGGCATTCCTTAGGGGAGGCCTATGTTCAGCAGTGGAGTTATGAAAGGCTGTTATGATGATGATGACAGACAGGGTGACATTATATCCCCGAAATTCTTCACTGCTGCATTGGAAGACGTTTTCAAGCTTCTGAACTGGAAAAGATACGGTATTAACATCAATGGCGAGTACATCACTCACCTTCGATTTGTCAACGATATAGTCCTTATGGCAGAATCGCTGGAGGACCTTAGCACTAGGCTCAATGACCTCAATAGTGTATCACAACGGATAAGTCTTAAGATGAACATGGACAAAACAAAGATCATGTTTAATGTCCATGTCACACCTATGCCGGTAGTTGTTGGGAGCACTAAGCTCGAAGTTGTTGACGAGTATATATACCTAGGAAAAATAGTCTGACAAGGTAAGTCCAACTTCGACCGAGAGGTCAATCGATGGATTCAATTCGGTTGGGCAGCGTTCCAGAAATTACGGCACATCTTCTCGTCAGGTATACCTTAAAACTTGAAAACGAGACTGTACAACCAGTGCGTGTTGTCAGTGATGACTTACGGATCTGAAACGTGGTCCTTCACTACTGGCCGCATGAGGAAGCTATAGGTCGCTCAGCGAGCTATGGAGAGGGCTATACTTGGAGTTTCTCTGCGTTATAAACTTAGAAAAGAGGATATCCGCAGTAAAACCAGAGTAACCGTCATAGCCCAACGGATTAGTAAGCTAAAGTGGCAATGGGCCGGCCATATAGCACGAAGAACCGACAACCGATGCGGGGAAAAGGTTCCCGAGTGGTGCCCTCGTAACGGCGAATGAAGTGTAGAGCGTCCACCCACTAGATGGAGTGACGGCCTGGTAAGATATGCAGGAAGTCGATGTATGCAGGTGGCTCAGGACAGTGCTTTGTGACATTCCTTGGGGGAGGCCTATGTTCAGCAGTGGACTTGTGAAGGGCTGTAATGATAATGATGATAATGATGAGGTGAACAGTGTTACGTTAGTAACGTTGGGAATAACATAAAATCACCCATTTTATAGCTCGTGGCCTAGCAGGACGAAAAGGGTGATTTTATGCCAGCCCTGAGACTAAAGAAGCTGTAAAAGCTTAAAGGCTAACAGCAATAATATCATCAGGAACCTGGTCTGCCTCGTCTTTTTTCGCTTCACCACAATTACCAAAAAATCGATTACGAACGCATTACCTATTTCCTTCTCTGCTTCCTCAATTTATTATCCATCATTCATTCGTTAATTATACCCTATGAAATTTCAGAGTTGGAGACACACCGAACGGTTGGCAAGGTTCAATTTGAAGATTTATAGCGCCTCTCTCTCTCTCTTCCAGAGACTCTTCCAGAGTAATCAGAAGAGGCGCTATAAATCATTGGAGTGACCAATGGTATAAGGAACGAGCCAGCCATCGAATCAGGCCAACACCGTCGCATTCTGGCGCGCCCTGTAGTCAGAGCCCGTAAACCATGGGCGAGGGCCTTTGGACAGAAGTTGTGGCAAGCCAGTGTATGAATATTACGCCCATGAACCTCGTCATTATAACACCGAATGGCGTTGCTAAGGTAGTCCGTAGGGCTCTGAACTGGAAAAGTCTGGGACTCGACGGGCTGCATCACTACTGGCTGAAGGGGTTCGTGGTGAGTCACGCTGTGCTCTTCCGACAGTTTCAAGAGGCTCCCGACGAGAAGTCACTCCCTAACCTCTTCACAAGTGGTATTACTCATTTGGTTTCTAAAAACCAACATACCACAGAACCGAGCAATTTCCGCCCCATCACGTGTCTATCCATTATATACAAGACTCTAATTTCCATTTTGTGCGCGAGAAACACTCATTACCTGAACTGAAATCACGTGATGTCGCGCGCTCAAATTGAATGTAGGGTCGGCGGTCGTGGAACTAAGGAACGACTCCTCATTGACGTGGTCATTGGCAAGGTGTTTAAACGCATCGGTCGGAACTTCTCCGCTGCCTGGATAGACTATAGAAAGGAATTCGACTCGGTGCCTCATACATGGCTGAGAGGGTCCTCGAGCTGTATAAGGTTGAATGTACAGTCAGAGACTTTCTCAGGCAATGTATGGGGTAGTGGAGTATGGTCCTTAGTTATTTAGGTGAGCGGATGACGGCCGCGGAAAACTACATAAGGATAAGAAAGGCATCTTCCAGGGCGACTGTTTAAGTCCAATTTGGTTCTGCTTCTCTCTAAATCCTCTCCTTACCTTATTGGAGAGCTCCGGAAGAGGATTTCAGTTTCCAAAAGGAGGTACTAAAGTGACTCACTTTTTCTATATGGGTAATCTCAAGTTATTCGCATCCAGTCGCTCTCATCTTATGGAATTTCTAAAAATCCCTTGTAATTTTATCAATTCTATATTAGAATGGAGCTGAGGACGGATAAGTGTGCGATCCTCCATGTTGAGAAGGGTAGAGTTGTTAACTCTGAGTGCATAGACTTATCTGTGCTCTTCAATATAAGAACCCTTTTTGAGGCTGAAACATACCTATACCTGAGTATGTTACAAAACATAGGTATTGATGAGGCGGATATGAAACAAGTAGTTTGCGATCTGTTTATGCACGCTTGATCAAAATGCTTAACAGCGTTTCGTCGGGCGTGAATAAGACACACGCATATTACGGTTGGGTCATGCTTTGCCTATTTAGCATACTCAGATGGACTAAAAGAACCTTTCTAAGCCCTGGATAGAAAAGTCCGCACTACCAGTATGCAGTTAATTTCGCTAACGAATTTTTTGTTAATATTGGTAGGGGTTTAGCAGAAAATGGTTTGATAACATCCAATCACAATTATAATGATTTTCTGGATAGGAATAAAATAATCTAACATCATTTGTGTTGTTAGAAACAAAGATCAGAAAGAAGTCCATGATATACTCATGAATCTTAAAACCAATAGTGCACTGGATTACACCATTATATAAGAGTGGTGCTAAAATGAGGTTACTAACTATTACCCGATTTCGGTATTGATATCTATTTCAAAAATTTTGGAAAAATAATAAATAAAAGATTATTAAATTATTTGGATAAATTTAATATCTTATCAAACTCTTACTTCGGCTTAAGAAAGGGTCGGTCTACAGAAAACGCCATCACAGCAATAGCCTCTCACCTCACGGATGAATTAATTCGTGGTAATAAGTGTCTTGCAGTCTTAGTGGACCTTAAAAAAACATTCCATCCCCATACTTTTGAGTAAACTGAGCTAATTAGTATCAGAGGCACGATTTTAGAACTACATAAAAGTTATTTATTAAATCGATTACAAAGAGTAGGAGAATAGGTCAATAAATAAATACTCTGCTATAAGTACTAGCTGTGCCCCGCGGTTTCACCCGCGTCATCACGTGTCCGAGGTGCGCGACATAACCTAGTTCAAGCATTTTATAACGGCTAGGATTTAAGCGTCGTTCGCGCGCCCAGCCAAGTATTGAATTATTTTAATTTTACATTATCTTTTTAAACTATGCGTCCAAATAACATGGTATAAAGAACAAAGTTTATCTTCATAAAATTGTCTTGATGATGAAGTTACTTTCGTTCGTAAGGATAAATAGGCCATGCCTAATAATAACGCTCATAAATTTTCAATATTTTTTGTCACACAATACCAAATTATGGCTTATGTATAAGAAATAGACATATGGTATCGCGGACGTTTTTTAGACGGAGTAAAGATCTATGTTTTTCTAGAATATTGTATTTACGTATCCCTAACGATAACACCAGCGTACGCGGATAAATCATTTCGGAAGTGCTTTTTCTTCTGACTTGCTTAACAAATATCCATATTTAAGACCAGCTAAGTAATATAGCTTAATGCTAGATAGCCTATACTATTCCACATGAATCTGGCTATAATATTCAAAATTAATTTTTCAAATCGGAATGGTAGTTCCAGAGATTAGCGCGTTTAAACAAACAAAAAAACAAAAAACTCTTCCGCTTTATTATATTAAATATAGATTGCGTGCCAAAAGGCAGTGTACTTGGGTCTTCCTTATTTTTAGTTTAAATAAATTAACTGTGTGATCTAAAGTCTAAAGATACCGCAAATAGTATTTTTGATAGAGACTGGGATTCAGTAAGAAGGGTAACTGAGCTTGGTTTGATTAACGTTGCATTTAGACACAAATCTGATTTTCTCACTTTAAAAGCTCAAAACCAATTACATTTTCTTCAAATTAACTAACAAAACTCAACCAGATAATAATTTTGCCATGAAAATTCATATACGCAGATTCATAAATTTATACATTTCATAAAAAATACAACACTTATAAATTAAAAATTACAGTTGTATGAATAATATCGTTCAATTGTTTCATTTTTATATACATTCAAGGTATTGGGAGATTTTACATTTACCATTTATAAAGAGAAATAAAATTTGAACATTTATGTATGAAGAGTATTATTTGGCACTTTTTTGCATAATATTTTATTTATATTTAACTAAAAGGTTTTCATTCAAAGAGATAGAAATTTATAAACCTCGTTGGTTCCCTTAAAAATAAAACTTAAAATTAGAAAAAGAAAGAAAATTTAAAAGTAAACCTGTTTTCACGCGACAATTTCTTTTGTATCCACGTTTTGTTTTCTTTGCAATTGTGAAAGCAACAATACAAAAAAAAGTTTGAATCTCTTTAACAACCTAGGCCAAAGTCAAAGTTTTAATTGCTTGGGAATAAGTCCACACCTAACTCTGGTTAAGGCTGTATTGGTTAAGTTTGTTGTAAGAAGTTGGAAGGTTTTCAACTCATTATTTAAACTTTAAAGTTATACTTAAAGAGGGAGGCAAAGAATATTTTAGTATTAACTATTTTCATTTGAATAATTATAATTACGCAGTACTGATATTTAGTATAACGCTTTGTCATAATTCGACATCAAACCACACACGAAAATGAAAATTTTTGCAAAAAGTGTTGATGAATAAGTTGATTGGTTTTATTGCAACTATGCCCATGGCATATGCCGCCACCGTAATCTATCTCTGACATAAGCCTTAAATCATGCACGAGAATAAAAATAGAATAATTATCAACGCGATCGCATGTCAAATTATAATATAACCCATTAGAGGTAGGTTAGGATGCAGTGATAGCTATCTCAAGCATAAACACAAAATCACAACCATCCATTAGTGTTTAATCTAAAGTTTCAACAGTAACTACAGTTACTGCAGTCGAGTCCTAACCGTTATTTCACGCAATAGTCTCATGTACTGTTGGGTGCCGCAAAGCCCTCATTTCAATCAAATTTTTCATTATATAAGAAATTTATAGCTCCTCAGCCCTCAGATACTCGTGCCTGCTGTTTGACGTTCGACAAAGCCTTAGTGACTGACATATGGTTAAAGATTATTTTCAAATTTCTCACATGGTCAGCCATGCTGCAGCTATGTAGTGGTTGTAACACGAATGGGTCGGCTTGACTGAAGTGGGATCACGCTCTCACAAAATACCAGGGTACAATAGCGGCTTGATTCAAGTGTGTTTCGAATGGTGGGTGTGGAGACCCAGAGACCCTTTTTACTGGAACCGAGGTATTCCATCTTGGTCCTTAGGGGTAATAACGCACCTGTATTTTGATTCCTAATTTAGGATAAAAATAGATGTCTATGGGCCACAGCATCTACTTACCATCAAGTAAGACCGTGTGCTCGTTTGTCACCCTTATTTTCACAGAAGTGTGATTAGAATCATTATTACCAATATCATCATATTAGCACTCACAAACTCACCTGCCAACTTGATAACCAATTAGTAGCAGGAATTGATAAACTATCTTGAAATAAAAAAATCACTTAGTTACTGGTGGTTAGGAGTATTAATACCGGTGCAAGAAAATCACTATGAAATCAGAGTTAAGTGAATTCTAATTGAAATCTAATTTAGCTAATATGCATCAGTATTGTTGTTACTCAATGTGGCATTAAAATTTAATATATTATTAAACTTGTGCTAAGAGTTGTTAAGGACAGTAGTTGAATAATGGATTCAAACCCATGATTTTAGAGCTCCTCTCAAACTGTACCCTTAAAATATAGTTTAATCTCTTGGAGAAAATAATAGAAAGGTCATTTTTATTCAACAAAGATAACATGTAATTCTTATTGAAACTAATTTTTACTTTTACCACTGGTTAGGAAAAAACCTCTGTCCTGGGAAGCACCAGCAAGAAACCCAGCAGGATTGGATCCTATCAAATGTGATTCCGAGGAAAAAATGCAGTGGATTCAACAAGGCTAAAGTTTAAAGGAAAAGCTTCAAGGTAAAATTAAAAGGGTGTAAAAATAGCTTTCCATAATTCCATTCATTTTAATGAATAAATTATATCTAATTTTAAGAATTAATTAGATTGTTTGTGAACTAAACACGTTACATCTTATGTAAGTTCCCTTATAATAGAATTTGGGACGGATCTTGTAAATGTCATTTTCTAACGTAGGCCCTAGTTAACCGGGTCAATAAGTTAGGAAATGTCAAAGCCACACATCTGTATTGAGTGCTTGGGTATGTTTACTATCGAAACAAGTTTTAGCAAAGGATTAAAGTTAGATATTGACTTACTGAGCTTGGTTGCTAATATATGATTCAGTTACAAACATCAAGCACCTTCTAAACAATAATTAATATTTTTTTACTTTAATTATATGACTAAACATCGACTGTTGCCTTATGGTAGAGTGCGATCGCAAACTAAAAAGAAAGTCGTGTGTTGAATCTACCACTCGACTACTATCTGAAAACAACCGTGAAGTTTAGCGACCAACCTGGTTATTATTTCAGTCCTTATTTGAATCCCAGTCGGAGCCAATATACAATAATACAATTCAAATACACAAAATGCAAATGCAAAAACATAAAATGTTCGTTTTCGGGCCTTAGTACTTTTCAATTGGCACCGTATGCATGATGCTGCATCTGAAAATACATAGTAAATCTTTAAGCGTCATCATCGTGATAGACCGAATAGAGGTCTACGGCCTGCCGAAGAACTAATTCCCGCACCACATACTGAGTCAAATATTTGTAGAATACACTCACAATCAAGGATATCTCCTTATGAATCGAAATTTGTCCATAAATTTACACGTTAGTAGTAGTAGAGTTAGGGTGCAGCTATAATATGCTTGTTGCACGAATGGGTTTGCTCGAGCGAGGAAGGACAATATTCGCAAAGGATGCCAGCGTGAATTAGCAGCTTAGTAGCAGTAGATGAGAACCGAACCGAACCGAATAACCATTTTACTAGAAACAAGGCATTCCATTTTAGTAGTCAGGGGTCTGCATGTCTATGGACTACATCCTTCACTTACCATCACGTAGACTGTGTGCTCATTTGTCACCTTCATAAAAAAGAATTGATAAGTTATTTTTACTTTACTTTTGTTTTCCTTCTGTAGTTATTTATGTTATTTATATGTATATAATATGCCTATTTAGTCTTATGTTAGTATATGGGTTTTATTTATTTTGTATATATTAGTTAATTACTATGTTATTGTAATATAAAATATTAGTTTAGTTTATTTGATACTAACAGCATGTAATTTTAATACACCTCCCACCGATCAATAATTTAACATATTACCTAAACCTTATTGCTATCTGTAAGAGAATGCTGCTTAGCGATAAAACTACCTCAAAGTATTAAAAAAACTATATAGGTAAGCTATTTAATTTTCTTTCTGTTCTCTGTTTCATTTTAATTTTTTTGATGTGTACAATAAAGCATTATACATATAGTAACATACCACCAACCTTATACAAATATTCTCAGATCTTATATATTTCAAGCTACTGGCGTGAAAATGATACGTCATCAACGTAAATGCACTCACCATAAATTTATAAACGATAAAGTAATCATGGCAGAATTGTCCAGTTGTGTTTGGGAACAATAGCGTATGAAAGATAGTGCGGAAGATTCTTACAATTGTCCCAAACTTTTTTTTTTATAGGATAAGGGTGAAAAACGAGCACACCCGAACGGCTACGAAGGCAGTGCAATGGTGCCGAGCATTGCCGACTTCGACCTGTTGGTTGAGGTCGGCAAAACCTCAACCAACACGAACATTGCATCGGCGCTTACGCTGTTCAATAAACATATTCAAAACTGATAGAAATTGTATGTTGTTGTTATTGTTGTATAACAGACGTAAGAGATGACTATTTTTATTATGGCGTATTTAAAAAATTGAAATCAAGTATTTATAACTATTAACAATTTAGAATTTTTATACGTGGTAGAGCCATGCTGCAGCTATATTAGTAGTATAGTTGTAGCACGAATGGGTCGGCCGGGGAGGATCACGTTCTCACAGAATACCAGCGTAAAATAGCACATTAATGCTGCTGTGATTCGTACGGTGAGTGTAGAGAACCCGAGACCCTTTTTACTGGAAAGGAGGCATTCCATCTTAGTCCTCACGGCTGACAACGCATCTGCATTTCATTCGCAAACGAGGATAGATTTAGATGTCTACGGGCCGCAGCAACCACTTACCATTAGGTGGACTGTGTGCTCGCCTGTCACCCTTGTCCTATAAAAAAACGTTAACTATTTACAAAAACGAGCTATTTACATCGTAAGTATGCCGTCACATAAAATAAAACTAACTACTGGTATTTTAATAGGTGTTCCAAATGGAATTGTTTCTCACAATGCACAGTTGAGAACGCTTCTTAAAAATAATTTTTACATTAATTACATTACATTTGTCTGAGCACTTTTCACTTCCGAGAGTGCAGCAATGAGGGCTAATAATCTTCAACTCACCAGATGTCGCTAGTTGTGACTGAGGTAAAGGTTTTCGTTACATACTGCCAGTTAATTGAGAAATTAGTTTTAAATAACAGTTTGTCATTATCTAGAGTATTATATTAATATACAACACAATGAGTCAGTGGTTTGATTTTTAATTTTTTGCACTTTATAACTCTTTTTTTAACTTTTCTACTTTAAGTTATATTTATAGTTTGGTATATTCATTTCTAATGTAATGAATATAAAATATAACTAATAATACGGAAAGAAACCTTAAATATTAAATTTTCTTAAGAAATTATCGTCGCCCGCTATGAAATCTGTCAAATATTTTACCTCACTGTAAAGTGGCGCCGCCCTGGTGGCAGAAAAAGTTGTGGATGCCCTCATTACTTTGCTGTGGCGGTCGTAATAGCTTTGGACCTCTTCGATGTAAACTTGTCTATTTATTTCACCCCATAAATAGAAGTCTAATGATGTAACGTCCGGTGACCTTGCAGGCCGTATTATAGGGCCGCCACACCCACTTGTCTTCGTATTCGCTATTCAAATAATCACGCACTGCACTTGAATAGTGAGGTGGAGCACCGTCGTGTTGGAAATAGAACTTATTCATTAACACTATGGATATATCGTCCAGCAAATCTTGAATAACACCTTGTAACATGTCCAAATAATTACCACCCATTAATCGTCTTTCCATGAAGTACTGGCCCACAATTATGTTATCAATAATTGCGGTCCAAACATTTAAAATCAAGCAATTAAAATATAATGCGTTTCCACAAATTTTGAATATAAAGGATAAAATGTTTCAGTTTTATTTCTTGTTTATATTTTTTACCATTCGCTTATGTTATCTATTCTGAACCTTCTTTGCAAATTTGGCCGGTTATTGCAATATAACTCTGTATAACGAGAGTTGGGGGAAATAGATGCCCAAATAAGCATATCAATTTCCTCATACTTACTCCGTGGTATAATCCACTAAAGCGAAGTTATTAAAATTTGTCATTACGGAAGTATCAACCGAAACAGTGGGTGTCTACCCACTGTTTCGGTTGATCTCGGTCACTTTGTCTACAATCAATGAAATTTATACTTAAGTTAA